>CAUYTI010011624.1:0-11497 GCA_963575145.1 Galago senegalensis
GAATGTGAACGTTTTAAAGCAATAACTGAGAAAATGACATGAAGGCTGTGTTGACCAGTTTGACGGAAGTATTTCAGATTGCATGTGAAAACCCCACACTGTACTCCAGAAGTGCATTAATGTACATAGTTACCATTCAATTAAAAAAAAAAAACTTCTCTACAACAGCCACTGTGACATCCTTTTAGTCCCCTGCCCCCATAAATGACTGTGTGTATCCTTAAATACACCCACCCCAAACACATGCATTTAACACTGCTGTGAATGATCTTGTGTGTCATTTTGCATATAGATTGCAGTTCTTACACTGGGTTAGATCATGGTGATTTGATACTCATACTTGTGCAAATGACAATTGTATGAAGATATTTCCTGTAGCATTTTGATAATAGCAAAAACAAGGAAACCACCTAAATGTACATACATATATGTACACATACATACAAATGATACCTAGTTTCCCCATATGTAAGCATGATGCACACACTAATAATTTTCCATACTTAATGAGCACCTTATACCAAATATATTTTCACATTTTTAAATATTTTTGAAACATTTTATTTGGTTTCACAAAATCTTTCTATAGAATATTCTACTTGTCTATATATCAATTAAGCCTAACATATTTAAGCATACTTAAGCACTCCCCTATTTTTTTGTATTTAGATTGTTTAAAAGTTTAAAAATGTCACATCAAACAATCTTGAACAGAAATCTTTGGCCCTATGTCATCTCCTTACACGAATATCTAAAAACACCAATTCTAGGTCAACACACTGTCCATTGTGTAGCAATGTAACAAAGTAGATTGATAGATTTCCTCATATTGAACCATTCCTTCCTTCCTAGAAAATATCTTATTTGATTCTTGTGTCTTATTATTTCATTATAACATTGGATTATATTTGCTTATCTTTTATATATATTCAGAAAGAAAATGTGGGTGTTTTTGTGCTAACCCTCAAGATTTTATAACAACATAGTGATTTTATATAGCTAACCAAATAACTATCCATCTTTTGGTATGCCTTGAACCTATTAGCATAGTATATGACATATCTATTTTTTTTTTTAATTTTGAAGGACTGCAACAACAAAAATGTGTGGTGTCTTTTGGGGGGTTCTTCTATTAGCACAGTGTTAGAAGTTTGGCTTGTGTTAGTCCTTTGACTGCACAAGTTCAGGAGGTCGATACTGTTATTGTCAATTTAGAGGTAAGGAAACTGAGGTTTGGAGAGGTTGAGTATTTTGGCAAATGGTACATAGGTAGTCCACATCCTTCATCATTACGTATCCTTCCTTCTCTTAGTAGGTAACACAATCCTTGCACATTAAACTTTATCATTTTAATTCAATTCACAATTTCTATTTTTCTTTGAAAAACATCCACTGGATGTTTTAAACTTTATTAGCTTAAAACCATAACACCCTTCACAAAAATCTCTGTGTGTGAAGCCATATTTCTTTTCTTGTTCTTAATTTCCTGTGTCAACATTTTCTGGATTAGCAATTTATTCATATTATTATTCTCTTTCAAAGAACTACCTCTTACACATATCAGATCTGTTGTTTCTTTCATCTTCAAATCATTATTTTATGTTTTTGAATGTGTTAATTCCTGCCTCCTAATTTTCTTTGGTTGGGTTGGTTATTGTTTTCTAATTTCTTGGCTTGGATCTTTAGTGCATTTATTTTCATGCTTTTCAGTTAATAATATAAGGTCTTTGGCTATGAATGTATCTCTGGCACTGTGCCATGAGCATCAGCACACAGAGTTCTTATTGTCCTTATGTCCTAAATGATCTATAATTGCAGCCTTGATTTCCTCTTTGACCCAACAGTTATTTAGTAGAGTGTTGTTAAATTTCAAAGTGTTTGGATTTGTTGTTTTGAACTTTTGCCATTAATTTTCTGTTTTATTGTACTGTGGTCAGAACACAGAGCCTATCCAAGTACTGCTTTGGGGAACTTACTGATAGTTCCTTTGTGGGCTAAAATACAATCTGTTTTTGTAAATATTTTATGAGTACTTAGCAAAAAGGTATGCTTTATTTTTGCAGAGTACAAAATTGATGTATTTCTTTTAAATCAGATGCATGAAATCCATTATTCAGTCCCTGTATGTCTTAATTCATTCTTTGCTTACTTAATCTGTCAAAGACGGAGGGATGTGTGTTAAGGTCTTCCACTATTCTCATGTTCCTGCAATTTTCTCTTTGTATTTGCAACAGAATTGGTTTAATGTATTTCACAGCTACATTATTCAGCACAAAAAGCTCATGATGGTTGTGTATTCTACGTAGATTATATCCTATTTCAACACTGACATTAAATAACCCTTTTTGTCTTATGTAATACCTTTTTTGCCTTTAAGTCTGCTTGATCTGATATTTATATTACCTTCTCAGCCTCCATTTTTGTTCACGTTTGCCTGATAAACTTGGTGTGTTTTATGCTTCTCTCTTTCTTTTTTTATTATATGATAGCTGTGTACATTAATGCAATCATGGGATACAGTGTGGTGTATATTTCATATACAATTTGAAATATTTTCATCAAACTGGTTAACATGTCATTTTCTTAGTTATTGTGTTAAGACATTTATATTCTACTTTTAGAAAGATTCACTTGTACCCTTGTAAGATAAACCATAGAGGTAATCCCTCCACCTATCCACCCCCACTTTCCCTCCCCTCCCTGTTTCACCATTTCTGCTGACTCCTACTGATGGTGACTTTTTTCTGGTGTATTTGTGATTTTTTTTACTATAAAATCATATTTCTTAGAATTTTACCCATGGGGAGTCCTTGAGGACTGGATTCTAATTGGATTCTCTCTAAGGAAAGGGTTTGTGTTTGTTTCTGCTGTTCTTCTAGGGACTCTACCAACTACGGACCACTTGGACTCTCCCCTACACAGGTCCACCAAGGCCAAGTCAGCCCAGTTATCATACTGTCCCTTTCTGCCCAGCATGTTTATTTTTGCTTACTTTTATGGTCCCAGCTTCAGTTTCTTCTGATATTCATTGAGGATTTTTTTGATTTCTAAGGGATCTGTTGTTATTTCATCTTTACCATTTCTGATTGATGAGATTAAAGATTTTACTCTTTCTTTCCTTGGTTATGTTGGCCAAAGGTTTACCTATTTTATTGACCTTTTCAAAAAACCAACTTTTTGATTTATTGATCTGTTGTATAATACTTCTGTTTTCAATTTCATTTAATTCTGCTTTGATTTTGGTTATTTATTTATTTATTTTTTTAGCTGGGTTTGAGGTTGGAATGTTCTTCCTTTTCCAGTTGCTTGAGATGTCCCATTAAGTTGTTAACTTCCTCTCCTTCCATTCTCTTGAGGAAGGCTTGCAGTGCTATAAATTTCACTCTTAGGACTGCCTTTGCATTATTATAGAGGTTCTGATAACTTGTATCTTCATTATCGTTTTGTTCTAAAAATTTGGTAATTTCCTTCTTGATCTTGTTTCTGACCCACCTATCTAATTCAGTATAAGGTTATTTAGCTTTCATGTTTTTGTATAAGTCTGCAAATTCCTATTGTTACTGAGTTCAACTTTTATTCCATGATGGTCCAACAAGACTCATGGAATAATTTCTATTCTTTTAAATTTACTGAGGTTAGACTTATGACCTATGATATGATTGATTTTGGAGTATGTTCCATGGACTGATGAGAAAAATGTGTATTCAGTTTTGTTAAGATGAAATGTTCTGTAGATGTCTGTTAGGTCCAAAAGTTGAATAGTTAAATTTAAATCTAAGATTTGTTTGCTCAGCTTCTTTTTGGAGGATCTGTCCAACACTGCCAAAGGAGTGTTGAAGTCTCTGACTATGATGGAGCTGGGAGAGATCAAGTTGCTCATGCCAGTTAGAGTCTCTTTTATAAATTGAGGTGCATTCTGGTTGGGTGCATAGATATTGATAATTGAGATCTCATCACATTGAGTGTTGCCCTTAACAAATATAAAATGGCTATCTTTATCTTTGGTTACTTTTGTTGGTTTAAATCTCATTGTATCTGCGAATAATATTGCAATACCTGCTTTTTTCTGCTTTCCATTAGCTTGGAATATAGATGGTCATCCCTTCACCCTGAGTCTATATTTGTCTTTTAAGGTAAGGTGAGATTCTTGTATACAACAGATGTCTGGTCTGAGTTTCTGTATCCAATCAGCCAATCTGTGTCTCTTTAGAGGACAATTTAAGCCATTTACATTAATTGAAATTATTGATAAGCCTGGTAAAATGTTGGGCATTGAGTTGCTCAAAAGTCCAGTAGACATTTTTAATCCTTTTGCCACTGTGGAAGTTGGAATTTGATCAAAAGTTTCTGGGTGGGTTTACTTTTGTGGTGGAGGATTGCACTGGTCATTATGGAGGATATGTTTGAGAATTTCCTGGAGAGCTGGTTTAGTTATTGCAAATTTCTTCAATGTGTGAATGTCATTAAAGTATTTAATTTCTCCATCATAGATGAAACTCAGTTTAGCTGGATATAGGATCCTGGGTTGAAAGTTATTTTGTTTTAGGAGATTAAAAGTTGATGACCATCCTCTTCTAGCCTGAAAGGTTTCAGCAGAGAGATCTGCAGTCATTCTAATATTCTTCCCCTTGTAGGTTATGGTTTTCTTACATCTAACTGCTTTCAGGATTTTCTCTTTTATATTTACTTTAGTGAAGTTAATTATGATGTGCCTGGGGGATGTCTTATTCACATTCAGTTGTGCTGTGGTTCTGAAACTCTCTGCTATCTGAATTTCAGAATCTCTTGGCATTTCTGAAAAGTTATCTTTTATAATTTCATGAAGAAGAGCCTCTGTGTTTTGTGAACCAACTTTCTTGCCTTCAGGGATTCCTATAAAGCAAATATTAGTTGTCTTCGAATTGTTCCAGAGCTCTCTGAGAGAAAGATCCGTTTTTGCTCTCCATTTCATTTCATCTTTGAGCTCTTGGACTTGTTCAAAATATTTGTCTTCAATGTCAGAGATCCTTTCTTCTGACTGTTCTATTCTGTTAACACAGGATTCTACCATATTTTTAAGATCTTTGAGGGCTGCAAACTCTTGCCTCAATGTTTCAAAATTTTTGTTCATTTTTTCTTTGAAAGCATTAAATTCTTGAGACATCTTTTGAATAATTTCTTAAGATATCTTTTGTACAATTTCTTGAAATTCTAATTCCCTCCTTTCCTCCAATCTGTTCATCTTATTTGCTATTCAGATTCTGAACTCGATTTCTGTCATCTCAGCCATCTGTTTGTGGATGGGATCTTTGATTGCTTCTGCCCCATCCTTCCTTGGGGGACTTGATCTACTCTGGTTATTTTGGTTATCAGAGTTTTTCTGCTGATTCCACCCCATGGTGAATTTGCACCATTTGGAGACCATTCCAAAACCATGACTGCCACTGGAGAAGATGCAGGCTTCCTCTGGTTGCCAGGAGAGATAGAGCGTGTCTGTCCAGAAAAACCTCAGGGGTGTGAGTCTTATTGTTCTAACTGTTGCGGCTATTGCTCTTCACTTCTGGGTACTGCTATGCCTGTATGGTTCCCTCTCAACTAACTGTCTTCTTGCAGTTCTCGGACCACTGTGTCTGGGGTGCCAGGAATGCCTGGGTTGATCAGTCCTGGGGCACCCTGCTCAGGTGCTGGGGGTGGCAGTTGAATAGCAGCAGCTGCATGGGGGACACATGGGTCAAACAGTCCTCAGTGTGCCCCACTCGGGTGCCCAGGGGTGGCAGCCTGGTCGCAGCCGCACTGGTCAAAATGTCCTCAGTGCTTGGATGCCAAGGGGTGGCAGCTGAGTGGTGTCAGCTGCATGGGAGACATGCGGGTGAAATAGTCCTCTTCACACACTGCTCAGTTTCTGGGGGGTGGCAGCCAAGCAGCAGTAGCCACACTGGTCAAACAGTCCTCAGTGTGCACCACTCGGGTGCTCAGGGGTGGCAGCCAAGTGGCAGCAGCTGCTGGGGTGCTGGGGGGGCTGCAGCCAAGTGGCCACTGTGCAAGGAACACTCAGCTCAAGCAGTTCTCTGGCTACAAGGCCTGGACAGGGTGCTTGGTTCTGCAGGGGTGTGGGGAATGCTGTTCTTGGGCTTCCTCTCACTGTCTCTGCAGGCAAGGGGGGAAGGGTGGACTGGGAATTCAAAATGGCAGTGAAAAATTGGTTCGATTTTCCTGCCTGGCTAGAGGGTGTTGGGAGTCTCAGCAGGGTCCCTCTAGCAGAGTAGACCCCTCTTTCTGTAGCTCTCACACGTGGGGTGAGACAATAAGTCCTCAGTTCATTGCTTGCCTATAGGAAACTCACAGGAGCAGACAAAGAGAAAAAACACAACTTTCTTGGGGGAGGGGACAGACATCCTTCCTTTGGGATGTATTATGTACCTGTAGATTGCTTTCTAGGAGTCGCAACTTGCCTCAGCAGAGTCGTTCTGCAGATATCACTCTTCTCTCTTGGCTGGGCTCCTAGTCTTCAACTTTGTTGGGTACTTTCTGGACTTTATCTTTCTCTCTGGACAGGAGCTTCTGTTGGAGGCTGGTACCTGTTGGCCATATTGTTCCTCCCCCACTTATGCTTCTTTCTTTTTCTTTCTTTCTTTCTTTCTTTCTTTCTTTCTTTCTTTCTTTCTTTCTTTCTTTCTTTCTTTCTTTCTTTCTTTTTAAGACAGAGCCTCAAGCCATCCCCCTGTGTAGAGTGCCATGGCATCACAGCTCACAGCCACCTCCAACTCCTGGGCTCAAGCCAAACTCCTGCCTCAGCCTCCCAAGTAGCTGGGACCACAGGTGCCCACCACAATGCCTGGCTTTTTTTTTTTTTTTGGTTGCAGCCATCATTGTTGTTTTGGCGGGCCAGGCTGGATTTGAACCCACTACCTTAGGTGTATGTGGCTGGCACCTTAGTCACTTCAGCCACAGGCACCGAGCCTATGCTTCTTTCTTGATGAAAGTCAGAGAGAAAGTGTGTGTATTTAATCTACATTATGTGCTCTGGGACTTCCTGGGTTGTCCAATGAGCTACAAGTGATTCCTCTTGCTCATGAACAGTCCTGTCTTCTACTGGAGCATCTTTCCCTCCCTACTGTGATTGTGCACTCTGATATTGGCCCATTCCAGGCAGTCCAAACTCCAGGTGGTACCGCTGGCCTGATCCTAGCCAATTAGAGCTTCTACTACAGAAATTAGGGATTATTATAGGAGGGAGATTTGGTTTCTCTGTATGGCTAGAGCTATGAAACCTAAATCAGGTAGCCGTGGGCTCAGTAGAGGGAATGTCAGTCTTAGTGACTGCTGCACGTTGTTTTACGCACAGTGGCCACTGTTACCACCCTAGTCTCACATGCTCTCCCAGGATGTTGCCATCCCCCATTAGACAGAGTGTTTCCCTACTCCTTGATCTTGGAGGGCCTTCATGACTGTCTTGGTGAATAGAATGAAGCAGAAGTAGTGTCATGTGACTTCCAAGGAAAGGCTGCAAATGGTGGTATGCCTTTCACCTGGCACTCTCTCTTCTGGCTCATTCAGCCTTGGATCCCAGCCACCATACTGTAAGCAAGTCCAAGCTATGTGGGGAGGCTACATGGAAGAGCTGAAAGGCCCAGCTCAGCTCTCCACCAGCAGCCAGCATCCACTGCCAGACATGTGAGGGAGCAAGACCTCAGATGACTCTGGCCCACAGCCTTCTAGCTGCCCTCATTGAAACAAGTGGGAAAGAGATGAACTATTCCCCTCAAACCTTCCCCAAAGTGGAGATCTATAAATGAAATAAGTGTGGTCTTTATTGTACCATTTTTTAAAGTTAAAATTTTTATTCTGTGGATTCACATGCAATTATAATAAATAATATATAAAGATCTTGTGTACTCTTTACCCAATTTCCCCAATGGTAACATTTTGCAAAACTATAGTACTATATCAAAACCAGAATAGTGACACTGCCAGGCAAGGTACAGAACACTCCCATCACCACACGAATTCTTCCTGTTGCTTTTTTATAGCTGCACCCACTTCCTTCCTGCACTCATTCCCTCCGCAACCCCTAACAACCATTAAATGTTTCATCCTTTCTGTTCTTGTCATTTCACAAATGTTATATGAATGGAATCATACAGTTTGTGAACTTTGGGACTGGATTTTCCTTCACCAAGCATAATCCTCTGGACAGCCTCCCTGGCTGTTGCATGCATTAGTAGTTCATTCTTTTTTTATTGATGAGTAGTAAATATTCCATGGTATGAAGGTATCACAGTTTGTTTAACCATCTACATGTTTTTATTATATTATTTTTTTAACCATCTACCTATTGATGGACATATGGGTTATTTTAATTTTTGGAATATTATGAATAGAGAGGCTGTATGAAGGTGCACATGAAGGTTTTTACATCAACATACATCTTCATACACAAATATCCATCTGAATACTGTTCTAGTTATTCATACTGGTTTAAAACTGGATTGTATGATAGTTGCATGTTTAATTTTTAAAAATCTGTGGAACTGGGTGGTGCCTGTGGCTCAGTGAGTGGGGTACTGACCTCACATACCAAAGGTAGAGGGTTCAAACCCAACCCCAGCCAAAACTGTAACAAAAAATAGCTGGGCATTGTGGTGGGCACGTGTGGTCTTTGCTACTCGGGAGGCTGAGGCAAGAGAATTGCCTAAGCCCAAGAGCTGGAGATTGCTGTGAGCTGTGATGCCATGGCATTCTACTGAGGGAACAAAGTGAGACTCTGTCTCTAAAAAAAAAATCTGTGGAACTGTTTTTCAGAGTGACTGTACCACTTTATAATCCCACTAGAAATGAATGAGTGATACAGTTTCTCTACAATCATCCTTGCCAGCATATGGCGTTATTACTATTTTTTTATTTTATCTATTTGCGTCCATGCTAGATGTGTAGTGATATCTAATTGTGGCTTTAGCAGGCCACATTTCCCTAACAGCTAATGATGTTGAATGTATTTTCATGTACTTATTTTTATCCACTTTTCTTTAGTGAGATGTCCCCTCATTACTTGTGTCCATTTTAAAATCAGAATGCATTTTTTGTGCTAAGTTTGGACAGTTATTTTTCTATCTTAGATAGTAGTCCATTGTTGAATGTTAGGCAAATATTTTCTGCCACTCTGTAGCCTGTCTTGTTATTCTTTTAATAAGGTCTTTTGTGAGCAAATGTTATAATGTTAAGTAGAATTTATCTATTTTCTTATTTTATTTTATTTTTTATTGAATGGTAACTATGTACATTTAATGCACTTCTGGGGTACAGTGTGGGGTTTTCACATGCAATTTGAAATGCTTCCATCAAACTGGTCAACACAGCCTTCATGTCATTTTCTCAGTTATTGTTTTAAAAACATTCACATTCTACTCTTAGAAAGATTCACTTGTACCCCTGCAGAAAGACCTCAGAAGTGATCCCTCCAATCCCCCTCCCTCCATCCATTCCCCCCTTATTTTACAGCTTTCATACTCAGCCACCATAGTATTTTAACAGATTCATTCACTAAATTTATTTATTTATTTATTTATTTGAGACAGAGCCTCAAGCTGTCCCCCTGGGTAGAGTGCCGTGGCATTACAGCTCACAGCAACCTCCAACTCCTGGGCTCAAGCGAGTCTCTTGCCTCCGCCTCCCAAGTAGCTGGGACCACAGGCGCCTGCCACAACACCCCGCTATTTTTTGGTTGCAGCCGTCGTTGTTTGGCAGGTCCGGGCTGGGGATTCGAACCCGTCACCTTAGGTGTATGTGGCTGGCGCCTTAGCCGGTTGAGCCACAGGCGCCAAGCCGGTGGGCTTTAATTTTAAAGGGTGATCAGTAAAGGCCTTGCTGAGAAGGTGGTCTTTCAGCTAAGCACTGAGGAGGTGGGGCTGAGCCAAGGCAATGATGGAGTTGAGGGATGGGGAACACGAGAGGGTCATGCAAGCCATCCACCTGTACCTGAACACATGCTGTGTTCTGGACTCTGAGTCGGCCCGCTCTATCCATTGTCTTAATCATCCCAGCAGAGCTAACAGGCCGTTATTATTTTCTTTCCTAGTCTATTGCAAGGGAAGGTTGGTGGGGTGACTTGCCCAAGGTCACTCAAATAGCATGAGACAAAACTAGAATTTGAACCCTAGGTTCAATTTTTCTTTCTTCCACACTTTTTCTGACACTTTTCTTGGAAAAGCAAAGAAAGGAAGAAAAGGAAAGGTGGTGGAAGAGCAGAGAGGGAGAGCAAAGAGTGAAGCTGGCCCTTCAGCTTGGCCATACAGCTGGGGAAACCGAGGCTCAGAGAGGAAAACTAATTGTCCAAAGTCACAAAGAAAAAAATAAATCATAATGACTAAGTGTCTTAGCTTAGGGCTCATCCCACCCTACCTTGAACTTTTCCTGTGTTGGCACTATATGGCGGGTCACTTTAACCCTCTGGGCCTGGGTTTCCTTATCTATGAAAAAAATCTACCTACCATAATTGCTAAACTGAAAAGATAACTTATTCCAATGCTTGGCGCAGAGCCAGTGCCTGCTAAATATTAGACTTTTCGGTTTCTCTCCAGCCAGTCTGCTCAGATAAGGGGTGAAGTGTCTGCTGATTTGGGGGGATTAATGTTAGTGGGCTCCAAACTTTTTTTTGAAACAGAGTCTCACTCTGTTGTCCTGGGTAGAGTGTTGTGGCACAATACCTCACAGTAACCTCAAACTCTTGGGCTCAGGAGACCCTTTTGCCTCAGCCTCTCACGTACCTGGGACTACAGGTGCCCACCATGACACTCAGCTAGTTTTTCTATTTTTAGGAGAGACAAGGTCTTACTCTTTCTCAGGCTGGTCTTGAACTTGTGAACTCCAACCTCAGCCTCCCAGAGTGCTAGGATTACAGGCCCAGTTCAAACTTTTTTTTTTTTAAATACGACATTTCCACTATAAAAAAGTAGAGAAACTGGTGGAATGAATTCCCATAACCCACCACTAGCATCAATAATTAACAACTCATGGCTCTTTTTCTTTCATTTATACCCACAGTGGATTGTTTTGGTGCAAATCCAGACACCATTTCATTCTATCTGTAAATATTTCAGTGTATATCTCCAAAAGATGAGAGTAACTTTAAAAATGAATAACACAACCACCATAGTGCAATTAAAGGTCCTCCAAAACACAACGATTGCATGATCTTATGAACTATCAAGGTAATATTCGGTGTTCCCTGATGGTCTTCGTTTATTACTATTATGACTTTATTGCAGTTGGTTTGCTTTAGTCTGGACACAGACAAGGAAGGTGTCTACATTGTCTTTGATTATATATCTCTTGCATATAGCTTTCTCTCTTTTTTCTTTTCTTTTCTTTTTTTTTTTTGAGACAGAGCCTCAAGCTGTCCCCCTGGGTAGAGTGCCGTGGCATAGCTCACAGCAACCTCCAACTCCTGGGCTCAAGCGAGTCTCCTGCCTCCGCCTCCCAAGTAGCTAGGACTACAGGTGCCCACCGCAATGCCTGGCTA
>CAUYTI010011626.1:0-10310 GCA_963575145.1 Galago senegalensis
TTTTTTGAGACAGGAGCCTCAAGCTGTCCCCCTGGGTAGAGTGCCATGGCATTTCAGCTCACAGCAACCTCCAACTCCTGGGCTCAAGTGAGTCTCCTGCCTCAGCCTCCCAAGTAGCTGGGACCACAGGCGCCAGCTACAATGCCTGGCTATGTTTTTGGTTGCAGCCGTCATTGTTGTTTTGCGGGCCCAGGCTGGATTCGAACCTGTCACCTTGGGTGTATGTGGCTGGCGCCTTAGCCACTTAGGCCACAGGTGCCGAGCCTGTATAGTTATTTTGAAGTTAGATACATTGCTGAATTTTTCTATTGTTTTTGGTAACTTGCAAGTAACTTGGTAATGCGGAAGTAATGAAATTTGTATTTTATTTTTTTACAAACCATTGGGATTTTTAAGTTATCATAATTGTACTAGCTGGGATCTTCACCTTTACTAGGAGTGGTGGTAATGAGTATACTTATCTCATGATTGATTTGTAGATAATGCTTTTGTTTCCTCATAAAATTGATATATTTGTCCCAATGTTATCTTCAATGATTATGTCAATATTTTGCCTATAGTTGATGTTCTGTAAATATTCATGGAATAAAGGAGCCGGAAATTAAAAAAAAAAAAAGCCAGGCAGTGCCTGCGGTTCAAAGGAGTAAGGCACCGACCCCATATGCTGGAGGTGGAGGGTTCAAACCCAGCCCTGGTCAAAAACTGCAAAAAATAAAAATAAAAAACAGGGCAGTGCCTGTGGCTCAGTGAGTAGAGTACTGGCCCCATATACCAAGGGTAGTGAGTTCAAACCCGGCCCTGGCCAAACTACAACAAAAATATAGCCGGGTGTTGTGGTGGGCATCTGTAGTCCCAGCTACTTGGAAGGCTGAGGCAAGAGAATCACCTAAGCCCAAGAGCTGGAGTTTACTGTGAGCTGTGACTCCCCAGCACTCTACTGAGGATGACAAAGTGAGACTCTGTCTCTAAAAGAAAAAAAAAAAGAAAGAAATGCTGGGCAGCGCCTGTGGCTCAAAAGAATAGGGCGTTAGCCCCATATGCCAGAGGTGGCAGGTTCAAACCCAGCCCGGGCCAAAAAACCACACACCAAAAAGAAACAAACACAGCTCCATGTCCTCAATTCAGTTACTGGTCTTAATTCTGCCAACTGCTACTTTTTTTCTTTTGAGTCTCACCTGAGTATCTTGTACTAAAGGTCCCTGCCATCATACCCCACTAGTTTTTCTATTTTTAGTGACATGGAGTCTTACACTTGCTCAGGCTGGTCTTGAAACCTTGAGCTCAGGCAAGCCACCTGCCTTGGCCTCCCAGAGTGCTAGAATTGTAGGCATGAGACACTGTGCCTGGCAAGTTCTGCTATCTTAAAAATTTAATGCTTCTGGTCTTGGCGCCTGTAGCTCAAGCAGCTATGGCACCAGCTTACATACACCAGAGCTGGTGGATTTGAATCCAGCCCGGGCCTGCCAAACAACGACAACTACAACCAAAAAATAGCTAAGGTGTTGTGGCAAACACCTGTAGTCTCAGCTACTTGGGAGGCTGAGGCAAGACAATCACTTAAGCCCAAGAGTTTGAGGTTGCTGCAAGCTGTGACGCAATGGCACTCTACTCAGGGTGACAGCTTGAGACTCTGTCTCAAAAAAACAAAAAAAAATTTAAGGCTTCTTTTTTGTTCTGCAGTTTTTGGCTGGGGCTAACCCGCCACCTCTGGTATATGAGGCTGGCGCCTTACTCCTTTGAGCCACAGGCACTGCCCAGGCTTCTTTTTTTTCTTTTGAGACAGTCTCACTTTGTGATCCCGTGGTATAGAGAGGCTATAATTTCATAGCTCACAGCAACCTCAAACTCCTGGACTTAAGTGATTCCCTTGCCTCAGCCTCCCAAGTAGCTGGGACTACAGGACCTGCCACAATGCCTAGCTGGTTGTTTTAGAGACAAAGTTGAGATCTTGCTCAGGGTGGTCTCAAACTCCTGAGCCTAGGCAATCCACCTGCCCCGGCCTCCCAGAGTGCTAGGGTTATCATGAGCCACTGCACCTGGGTCCCACTTGACATTTTAAAGCAAGCGTCCTCAAACTGTGGCTTGCGGGCCACATGTTGCCCACCTAGGACATTTATCTGGCCGGCTGGGTATTTTTGCTGCCGCTGCCTGTCCTGCTTAGCAGCTGACTAGTCCTGGGGCCTGCAGTCCAGTCCTCCAATGGTCTGAGGGACCGTGAACTGGCTCCATCTTTAAAAAGTTTGAGGACCCCTGCTTTAAAGGGTGGTTTAAAATGATACCTTTTCTTTTTCTTTTGAGCCTCAAGCTGTCCCCCTGGGTAGAGTGCTGTGGCATCAAAACTCACAGCAACCTCCAACTCCTGGGCTCAAGTGAGTCTCCTGCCTCCACCTCCCAAGTAGCTGGGACTACAGGTGCCCACCACAACCTCTGGCTATTTTTTTCATTGTTGTTTGATGGGCTGGATTCGAACCTGCCACCTTAGGTGTATATGGCTGGCGCCTTAGCCACTTGAGCCACAGGCGCTGAGCTGATACCTTTTTTAAATAACAGCTTTTATCATATTTGCAGAGAGAGTTGACATCCCTTATAAAAATTTTTTTTTTTTTTTTTGAGACAGAGTCTCAGTCACCCTGGGTTTGAGTGCCATGGTGTTATAACTCACAGCAAACACAAAGTCTTGGGCTTAAGCGATACACCTGCCTCAGCCTCCCAAGTAGCTGGGGCTATAGAACTGGCCACAATACCCAGCTATTTTTAGAGATAGGGTCTCAGTCTGACTCAGGCTAGTCTCAAACTCCTAAGCGCAAGCAATTCACCCACCATGGCCTCCCAGAGCGCTAGGATTACAAACATGAACCATCATGCCCGGCCTAAAACTTCTTTTCAATAAGGTTATGGGCTCTTCATCATCCTAGCAGTCTCATGTCTTTAAAATTGTAGCATATCAATGGAGTATAACACTATAAATGTGAAAACTAGTCTTCCATTAATAGAATCCAGGATTACATTATCTTAAAAAAATAATAATAATAAGCAGCCAGGTACAGTGGCTCCTGCCCATAATCCTAGCACTCTGGGAAGCTAAGGTGGGAGAATCCCTTGAATTTAGGAGCTTGAAACTAGCTTGAGCAGGAGTGAAACTCCATCTCTACTAAAAATAGAAAAATTATCCAGGCATTGTGGTAGATGCCTACAGGCACAGCTACTTGGGCAGCTGAGGCAGGACTACTGGAACCTTGAAGATTGAGGTTGCTGTGAGCTAGGCTGACACCATGGCACTCTAGCCTGGAGAACAGAGTGAGAGTTTGTCTTTAAAAAAAAAAAAGTGAAAACCCCACACTGTACTCCAGAAGTGCATTAATGTACATAGTTACCATTCAATAAATAAAAAAAAAGGCCAGGTGCAGTGGCTCACACCTGTAATCCCCACACTTGGGAGGCAGAGGCAGATAGATCATGAGTTTGAGACCAGCCTGAGCCACAGACCCAAGAGTTTGAGGTTGCTGTGAGCTGTAACACCACAACACTCTACTGAGAGCTACGAAGTGAGACTCCATCTCAAAAACAAAAAACAAAAAAGGGCCAGGTATGGTGAGTCAGGCCTGTAATCCTAGCACTCTGGAGGCCGAGGCAGGTGGATTGCTTGAGCTCAGGAGTTTGAGACCAGCCTGATGAAGAGTGAGACACCATTTCTACTAAAAATAGAAAAACTAGCTGGGTGTTATGGCAGACTCCTGTAGTCCCAACTCCTTGGGAGACTGAGGCAAGAGAATCGCTTGAGCCCAGGAATATGTGGTTGCTGTGAGCTATGATCATGTCATGGCACTCTATACTGGACAACAGAGTGAGATTTTGTCTCCAAAAACAAACAAACAAACATATACATGCACTACAAAACCATTATCACTACATTGTGTGTGTGTTTAAAAAGACAAGATCTCCTGTTACTCAGGCTGGAGTATAATGGTACTATTACAGCTCACTGCAATCTTGAACTCCAGGCTCGGACAATCCTCCCTCATTAGCCTCCCAAGTAGCTCGGAATGCAGATGTATGTGCCACCACACTCAGTCAATTTTAAATTTTTTGTAGACATGGGGCCTGGCTATGTTGTGTGGACTGGTCTTAAAGTAGACTCAAGTAATCCTCCTGCCTCATCCTACAAAGTACTAGGATTATAGGTGTGAGCCACTGTGCCTTGTCCTCTACTCCGTATTGACACTACTGGATTGTGCATAGGTAATAAAAGGCTGTTAGACTAAATGTAGGCCATCCCTCTTAAGTTTCTTCTATTTTTTACCAACCATTCGAGTCTGTCAACATTTTTAATTTCAAATTTGCCATTTTTAATATTAGCTATCCATCCCTTTCAGCTTCAGTCATCTGTATATTTAACAAACATTTTTTCTAAATCTTTATCCAAATTCTTGAATATAAACAAAGAGGTTAGTCAGGACGTAACAAAGTCCTCCAAAGTACATTTATTGTGCTCCCAAGTCACAATGCAATAGTTGCTAAAAACAATCTATAACATTCAGAGGCTGAAGTTTATACTATTATTTATAAAAAAGAATGATGTGATCACTTTAAGACATGTGATTACATGTTGGTCATTACAAAAGTTTTGAGATACACAAAAATCAAGAAACCTAAATTCCATGCAGATGGAAACAAATGAAGCCCTCCCACCAACACTGATAAGCCAAGAAGTTGAAACCTGACCATAACACAGTCTGTCTCAAAACTTTTGTGGTGACCCATATGCCACTTTATCATTTAAATGCTACCCAATGACAAAAGACAGGAAACATACGCCTGCAAAACTCAAAACTAAAATGTCCAAACTTACACTAAAAGCTTCCTTGTCGTTTTTAATGGCACTGGATTCTTCTACTTTGTGGTCCTCTTCTAGTACAATACTGGACGGCTTACACAAAGAAAAATATACATTACAAAGGGTAACCAAAGTTTAACAACTTTAAATTTCAAATCCTAGGACTCTGAACACACTCTGTTTATTTTCTAATATATCCCATTGAGGTATATAAAATTTTGAATTTATCACTACCATTGTCAGAATAAATATAGAAGCTAGGAAGGTTATGAAAGAAATTTCCCATGGGAAAAGTGAAGAAGCTATGAAAAGAGAGCTACTTCTGGCTCAGTGCCTGTGGCTCAAGTGGCTAAGGTGCCAGTCACATATACCTGAGCTGGCAGGTTTGAATCCAGCCCAGGCCTGCTAAACAACAATGATGGCTGCAACCAAAAAGTAGCCGGGCATTGTGGCAGGCGCCTGTAGTCCCAGCTACTTGGAGGCAGGGGGCAGGAGAATCGCTTGAGCGCAGGAGTTGGAGGTTGTTGTGAGCTGTGATGCCACAGTACTCTATCCAGGGCGACAGCTTGAGGCTCTCTCTCAAAAAAAATAAAAATAAAAAAAGAACCCCCCCCTCCCCCCAAAAAGAGCTGCTTCTGATGTGTTAGCATGCATTATGACTTTTGGGTTAATCAATGTTAAGTATGGAACCTTCAGTACTTAAATCTGGCAAACTTGATCAGGCAAACTTGATCTTGAATTCAGATAACCAGGAAGATTAAAAATATATATAATTTTATACTACTGGTCAATACTGATAATGATTCTCACAGACATCAAGACACTACAAAATTCTGATGTGTCCCTTGAATCAAAAATAATATTCAGCATGGTTTTTATTGTTAAAATGTACTTTGTTTCTTGAATCTTTAAAAATTATACAGAGGGGGGTGGCGCCTATAGCTCAAAGGAGTAGGGTGCCGGGCCCATATGCCACAGGTGGCGGGTTCAAACCCAGCCCCTGCCAAAAACTGCAAAAAAAAAAAAAAAAAAATTATACTGAGGGGCTGGGTGTGGTGGCTCTCGCCTACAATCCTAAGCACTTTGGGAGGCCAAGGTGGGTGGATTGCTTAAGCTCATAAGTTCCAGACCAGCTGAGCAAAAGTGAGACCCCATCTCTACTCAATGTGGAAAAACAGGTGGGGTGCACATAGCTTTGTGGTTAGGGCACAGGCCACATGTCCAGGGCTGGTGGACTCGAAACAAAAAAAAAATTGCTGGGCGGTGTGGCGGGTGCCTGTAGTGCTAGCTACTAGGGAGGCTGAGGCAAGAGAATCGCTTAAGCCCATGAGTTTGAGGTTGCTGTGAGCTATGATGTCACAGCACTCTACTGAGGGTGATAAAGTGAGACACTGTCTCAATTAAAATAAATGAAATAAAATAAAAATAGAAAAACTGAGGCAAGAGGTTCACTTGAGCCCAAGAGTTTGAGATTGCTGTGAGCTATGATGCCATGACACTCTACCCAGGGCAACACCTTGAGACAGTCTCAAAAAAACAAAAACAAAAAAACCAAAAAACAAACAAACAAAAAACCCCAAAAGGCTCAGTGCTAGTAGCACAGTGTTTACAGCACTGGCCACATGCAACGAAGCTGGCAGCAAAACAATGATAACTGCAACAAAAAAACAGCTGGGAGTTCTGGTAGGTGCCTATAGTCCCAGGTACTTGAGAGGCTGAGGCAATAGAATCGCTTGCACCCAAGAGTTTGAGGTTGCTGTGAGCTGTGATGCCAGAGTACTCTACCCAGGACAACATAGTGAGACTCATGTATATATGTATCTATACACACACACATATAAACATAAAAACTAAAAGGTAATGAAAATTTTACATAATCAGAACATTCCACTTTCTAACCTCTGATGTTAAACAGCTAAAGATCCTTATTTGAGAGATTCTTATTTTCATTTATTAATTATTATTATTATTTTTGAGACCGAATGTAACTTTGTGGCCTTTGTTAGAGTGTCATAGTGTCATAGTTCACAGTAAACTCTTGGGCTCAAGTGATCCTCTTATCTCAGCTTCCTGAGTAGTTGAGACTAGAGGTGCCTGCCGCAATGCCTACTTTTTTTTTTTTTAAGAGCCAGGGTCTCACTCTTGCTCAGACTGGTCTCCAATTCCTGAGCCTAGGCAGTCCATCCACCTCAGCCTCCCAGAGTGCTAGGATTGCAGGAGTGAGCCTATGCCAGGCTAAGAGAGATTCTTGCTTATTTTAATTTTTAGTTTAAACAAAAAGCCCAGTAATAATTCTGATTTTTTATTTATTTATTTTTTTTGAGACACAGCCTCAAGCTGTCCCCTTGGGCAGAATGCTGTGACATCATAGCTCACAGCAACCTCCAACTCCTAGGCTTAGGTGATTCTCTTGCCTCAGCCTCCCAAGTACCTAAGACTATAGGTGCCCGCCGCAACACTCAGCTATTTTTTGCTTGCAGTTTGACCAGGGCCGGATTTGAACCCACCACTCTCCGTTTTTGGGTCCAGAGCCCTACTCACTGAGCCACAGGCACTGCCCTCATTTTGGTTTTAAGATTATTGTGGCCTAATAATTGGCAATGAAAAGCATAATCTACTTATCATAAAGTCTCTTAAATTTGAAATACCTGGGGCAAAAGGCTAAAGGAAGTCTTTTCCACATCATTTTTCTGCTGCTCCTCAAATCTCTTTACTAAATTTGATACAAATTCTTCTATCTCTTGATGATATTGCCTGTATGAGAGGACAAAATGGTCAGAACCCAGACAGAGTGAAACATTTAATAGATTGAAGTTATATACATTATTGTAAGATGTCATGTGTAAATTTTGTTGTCAGAGGTTTATCAAATCACTGACTCTTTGTAACACACAAGAAACCATTAAGGAAAGATAGACATTGTTGCTGAGTTAAAAAAAATGATTATAATGTAACATAATGTTTGGCATAATAGCTGCCAGTTGTACACAGAGTAAGTGGACTTTATTTGTAAATTTTATGTACTTAGCTCCCTTCCTACTCTCTCTTAGCCACCTATTTCTGCAACACAAAGACAGCCAATATACTCAGTTGTTCCACATCCTCCTCCCAAAGACTCTATACACATATAAGGAAACACAAATATGAAACTGAAAAAAGCAAAAGCAAAATGTAATGTAGGAAAAAATACTGACGTCTATTTTCTCTAGCCCTCCAGGACAAGAACCAAGTTCATGAGAAATTCTGTATTGCCTAGGTCAGGTATCAAAGTAGCCCAGGTCTTGTTAGGCTGCAACTAGCCAGTCACAAGATCTCAAACACAACTTCCTTTTGACGGACTTGACAATCTTTCACTTCTCTGCTAGCTATGACATTCTAAGATTTCTGCAGGTGAATGGTACAGCAATCAGTCTATCATAAGCTAGAGTACACAGCAAATCTAAGGGAAGGAGGGATAAAAGGCAATGGTGCCAGAGCCTAGCTGTACCCAGTTCTTATCTGCTGCTGCATTCACCATCCAGCTGCCCCACCTCCAGAGCCTTGGGTTTCACTTCTACTAAGATAAAGCAGGTTATTTTTATTTATTTATTTTGGACGGGCCAGGTTTGAACCTGCCACCTCTGGTATATGGGACCGGTACTCTACTCTTTGAGCCGTAAGTGCTGCCCAATAAAGCAGGTTATGAGCCTGTCACTATTCCCTCTTACCTTCTTGATCCTGGTCAGCACAGATGATAACAATATGATTAAGTAATTTGGGAAGGGCTTGGTGCCTGTAGCATAGTGGCTACGGTGCCAGCCACATACACCAAGGCTGGAGGGTTTGACCCTGACCCAGGCCAGCTAAACAACAATGACAACTACAATAAAAAATAGCGAGGCCAAATAGCCTGTAGTCCCAGGTACTTGGGAGGCAGAGGCAAGAGAATCACTTAAGCCCAATAGTTTGACGTTGCTGTAAGCTGTGATGCCACAGCACTCTACCAAGGGTGACATGGTGAAACTGTCTCAAAAAAAAAAAAAAAAAAAAAAAAGTAACTTGGGAAGGCTGAAGCAACTCTCTGAAGAATCTATTCTTCAAATTCTCCTTCAGGTTCTGAGGAATAAGGCAAGTCCTCAAACCATTTCCGAATACTCTAGCAAGCACCATAGGAATGCACAGACTCACCTTAAACCCAAGGATGCTGGATGGCTTATAAGAGGTTGGTGTTGCTATTAAAAATAATAATCATAGGCTGGACATAGTAGTTCATAACTGTAATCCTAGTATTCTCGGAGGGTGAGGCAGGTGGGCTGCTTGAGCTCAGGAGCTCAAGACCAGCCTTAGCAGAAGTGAGACCCTGTCTCTACTAAAAATAGAGAAAAAATGAGCCGGGCATAGTAGTATACACCTGTCCTAGCTACTTTAGGAAGCTGAGGCAAGAGGATTGCTCAAGACCATGAGTTTGAGTTTGTTGTGAGCTATGATGCCATGGCACTTTGCCCAGGGCAACAGAGACTCTGTCTTGAAAAAAAAAAAAATCACGTGGGTAGGCTTTCAAGATTGCCAAAAGGAAAACTCAGTTGCCTGATTTTAGGAGAGATGTGACATTGTGGTGGACACCTACAGTCCTAGCTACTTGGGAGGCTGAGGCAAGAGAATTGCTTAAGCCCAAGAATTTAAAGTTGCTGTAAGCTGTGATGCTATGGCACTCTACCAAGGGCGACATAGTGGAACTCTGTCTCAAAAAATCAAACAAACAACAAAAAAAAAACCCCCAAAAGTGATGATGCAAAAAAGTTCCCTGACCTTCCCAGAAGTCCAGAAGCAAATTCAGGTCTACAGAACCTCAACATCCTTGCTCTTAATCATGATTTCATACAATTAAACTCCATTTTAAGAATAGAGATAAGTACAAATGAAAACAGAATAATTATAAAAGACACTGTTTCAGAAATATTAACTCAATTATATTTAAGAAAAGGAAAAAATTACTTACTTTGAAATAGTGTTGTTCATAAATAGAATCTGTAATAAAGGTCCATCTAACTTAGTATTGTTCACCAATATTCCACTAAAACAGAATTAAAACATATTCTTAGAAGACATTATAGTAAAACTTGCTTATATATATATATAAACACATAACTTTCATAATTTTTAAGTACCAATAAACATCATATGTTACAAATAAGACCATTAACCAACAGGAACTACAGTTTTCTCACGAAACATCTAAGCTGGCTCGGTGCCTGTGGCTCAAGCGGCTAAGGTGCCAGCCACATACACCTAAGGTGGCGGGTTCGAATCCAGCCTGGGCCCACCAAACAACAATAATGGCTGCAACCAAAAAATAGCCGGGCATTGTGGCGGGCGCCTGTGGTCCCAGCTACTTGGGAGGCAGAGGCAGGAGACTCGCTTGAGCCCAGGAGTTGGAGGTTGCTGTGAGCAGTGAAGACAGCCTCAAAAAAAAAAAAAAAAAAAAAAAGAAAGAAAC
>CAUYTI010011627.1:0-16143 GCA_963575145.1 Galago senegalensis
TGAGAAAATGACATGAAGGCTGTGTTGACCAGTTTGATGGAAGTATTTCAGAATGCATGTGAAAACCCCCACAATGTACCCCAGAAGAGTATCAATGTACATAGTTAACATTCAATAAAAAAAAAAAAAAGAAAAAAAAAAGTAACAAGGTGAAATATATCTGTGCTTAAGCTGGTTATATTATCTTTTTCTTGGTCCTCTGTCTCTCAGTCTATTCCTTTTCAGTTTACTTAGTCAACATTCCAATGTTTAAAGTTGTTATTAATTATGTATTACTAAATTAGTATCATAACATTTTAATTCACCAGTCCAATTCTTTATTCATCCTCAGAGCAATCACACCTATTTTTGTGGCTGTTTTTAGTTTTATTTTCGCTTTCAGAATTGTCCCTTTTTCTTGGAAAAGCTGCCCTTCTGAGGCAGGTGATTCCCTACAGCATTCTAGAAGCCTAGTGCCACACCTTGCCACAGCTGAAAAATGAGCATTCTCTGGCTTCTTGATGTGCTACCCACCTTCCCATCACCACCTCCCTTATTCTTATTTTAGTTAAAAATGAAATATGACAATAATTTTAAAGGACAGATTTATTTAACATGCTTGCGTCCTTGTTTTCACTTTTGCATCTCATCTGCTACCGCAGGTGCCTTGCTGTTTCAGTGACTTCTAGTTGATCCCCCAGAAGGGCTGCCTGAAAGAGTGACTAGTATGAGTTTTAAAGAGTCATTCCCTTTTGATTCACACAAACACAAAAGTGAATTAAATATAGGGCTGTATCTGAACTAACTACTAAAAGTTAAATGAAAGCAGATTACTTCCAAGAGGATATCAGAACTGCAGTGTCACTTGGTTTTAGACAAGCTATTTTTATACCCGTCCATAATGGGAATAAACAGTGGCAGAGAGAGGAGGGCCAGAGTACTGCTGATGGGGAGGTGCGATGGGTTCCAGAACTGTCCCCGCATTGGGTGGAGTAGATAGGAGTGATAATGATAGAAGATTGGGAGGGGCGGAAACTATGAGTCCTAAGGATTGAGAAAGCTGAGAGGGGGCTTGGAAGTAATAATTTTGAGTGGGCCAACAAAGGTAACAAGTTATTAGAAAAATACTTAAATCAAGAAACTGGATGAGGAGAACAGAAAATGAGGAGATATCCACAGATACACTGCGAGCTCCTGTTCAGGTACGTCCCCAGGTAATATACATGTGTGTGGCTATGGTCAGCCTTATCTGTAAGATGTTTGTTCTGTTAGCATGTGATCTTATATATCCTAGACATTTGAGGCATGTGTCAATTGACTACTAATGATATTATCTGAAGCCAGGCACAGCCTATCATCCTCACATTCTGGGAGGCCAGTGCAGATAGATGGCTTGAGCTCAGGAGTTCAAGACCAGCCTAAGCAAGTGAGACTCCAGTCTCTACCAAAAGTAAAAAAATTAGCTGGGCATTGAGGAGGGTGCTTGTAGTCAATCCCAGCTACTCATGAGGCTGAGGCAAGAGCATCACTTGTGCCCAAGAGTTTGAAGTTGCTGTGAGCTATGATGCCACAGCACTCTTTTGACTCTGTCTCAAAAAGAAAAAAAAATATCTGAAACAGCTGGTTTCATGTCTTGGATAATGGTGGACATGGTGAGCATCAGGATTATTCAGGGGTATGGAGCAAATGAGTTCCGGGGACTTGATCCTTGAAGAAGACTCCACTCTTAGACTTCCAAGAAGTAACCAGAGCCCCTTATAGATTTCTCAGGTTCCTGTTTACTCACACAGTCAAAAGAAAAAAATTACATCTTTCCTGTGGAGCAAGTGCTATCACTCCTATTTAATCTCTAACAACTCTATGCAAATCTGTAAGTTAATAGATTAACATAGCCACTTCTCTCTATAATGATGGGAATGCTTCATCTCCCATAAGATACAGGAGTTGGTCGCTAGCATCTCATTATGAATAGTAATGGTGGATCTGAACGTTAGCATGGCTGGAACTGCCTTGCTAGAGTTGGGTTCATTATAAATATTGACTATATAATTCCCTTTTTAATTAAAAAAAATGAACTCTTCCTGGAGTAATAATATAACCTCAAATTACAGGCTCCCTGCCTGCTGGAGAGAGAGAATTTTAAAAAATAAAATAAAAGATAGTACTAAAAAAAAATACCCAGCCAGCATAAATATGTGCACAATTTAAATGAGAGTTAAACAAAGAAGGTGATAAAAGTAATCAAGTAGTAAACAAAGGACAGAATTAATATAAACATTGAACCAACACGACGGTTAATTAGCTTCCTTTGCAAAGAAGCTTTGATTTCTCCCCTGAAAGCAATGGTAGCAACAAATAAATCTGACCTACCAAATATCTCAGGTATAATGTAATATATCCCCCATTGCCTATAAAAGAAATGTCGCTAAATTACTGTGCCTGTCACTAAATTACCATGTACAGGAGTTTTGCTTTGGGTTGTTTTGGTAACAATGGTGCCTTTGTTTTTTAAGCACTACAATTTCTATTTGAATTGCTCTAGAGTGGGAAGAAGGAAGGAAGTCTCAAACTCACCTGAAGGGTTCAGGGAGTATGAAATGGAGTTACTAAAAGGGCCAAACCGGACTGGTTATGTAATTTACAGGTCCAGTGTAAAATGAAAATGCATGGCCAACCTTACTCAAAAATTATTTGCCAGGTACCAAAGGCAGATGGATCACCTGAGCTCAGGAGTTTGAGACCAGGCTGAGCAACAGCCCCATCTCTACTAAAACAAAAATAGAAAAACTAGTCAGGCATTGTGGTAGATGCCTGTAGTCTCAACTTCTCAGGAGGCCGAGGCAAGAGCATCTCATCAGCCCAAGAGTTTGAGGTTGCTGTGAGCTATGATGCCACAGTACTCTACCCAGGGCAACAGAATAAGACTCTGTCTCAGAAAATAAAAATTATTATTAAGAATTTCAAGATGCAACACCAAAGCATTAAACTAAGTATGGACCCTCCTAAGCATAGATCCCTATTCAACTGCACAAGGTTGCACACACATGAAGCCTGCCCTTGGGCCGTGAAAAACTATCAGGCAGGTTCAGCTGATGCATTAGCCAGTTTGAGACCCTGTTGTAAAGGTTCCACATTTTCACCCTGGTTCCCCTGGTGACTTAAAGCACACAGTGGCAAGATGGCTGGAAGTGTTTAGACTGGCCCAGAGGCTGAAGAGTGAGAAAAATATGGCTAGTGGCTTACAAAGGAAATAAAGTAGCTCCTTTATCTTCACCAAGTCTTAACTAATTCAAGGATTCAGAAACTGACAGGTATGGGCTTATGGAGAAGAAATATTTTATACCTTAATAATTCAAAATTACAGTTGTCCAGTTGTCCTAGTTCCAGGGGATATATGCAAAGACACCACCCACCCACCCACCCCCGCCTAGTGGATCCCTGAAGCCATAAATACTACCAAACCCTATATATACTGTTTTCTTCCTATACATGCATACCTATGACAAAGTTTAATTTGTAAATTAACCACAGTAAGAGATTAATAGCAATAACTAGTAATAAAGTAGAACAATTTTAACAATATGCCAGCATCACTTATCTTAGGCTTTGGGATCATTATTAAGCAAAACAGCATTATTTGAACACATGCACTGTTGATACCAAGACAGTCAATCTGATGATAACCAAGATGGCTCCTAAGTGACTAATAGGAGGGTAATGTACACAGAGTGGATATGCTAGGCAAATACGTGATTCACGTCCTAGGCAGGACAAAGAAAGATGGTGTGAGATTTCATCAACTACTCAGAAGAGTGTGCAATTTTAAACTTATTATTTCTGGATTTTCCATTTAACCATTTCAGACTGCTGTTGACTGTTAGCAACTGAAACTGTGAAAAGCAGAAGTGCAGCAGCGACTACTATACATAAAACCATGTTGCCATAGCCAAAATCCTATAAAAGTTATATTCCTCTGAAAAACCTTCTCACTTATGGCTCCTCTGCAGAGTTGCATAGGTGCAATTGCCATCAAAGAGGAATGATCAATCAACCAGCAAGTGATTTTTTATTGTTCCTGTTTGGACAAGCTGAATGTACCTTATATATGAATGAATGTGCACCTGAAAATTGTCATGAAAATACAATCTTACTTTTTAAATACATTAGTTAATATAATTGTATGGAGAAAAGTTTCCCTTTTGAAGTGATGTTTGTAAGGCCCACTAGGATAAATAGCCAAGGCAGAAGATGGCCTCTATTCAGATGTTGCACACACCTCCACTGGAAGGCTGCCTGGAACTTTGGATTTAGAGGGCTCTCTGGACAAACAATTTTTAAAGATGAGAAACATCTTTAAAAAAACGAAAATAGGCTCGGCGCCTATAGCTCAACTGGCTAAGGCGCCAGCCACGTACACCTAAGGTGGCGGGTTCAAATCCCCAGCCCGGACCTGCCAAACAACAATGACGGCTGCAACCAAAAAATAGCCAGGCGTTGTGGTGGACGCCTGTGGTCCCAGCTACTTGGGAGGCGGAGGCAAGAGACTCGCTTGAGCCCAGGAGTTGGAGGTTGCAGTGAGCTGTAATGCCACGGCACTCTACCCAGGGGGACAGCTCGAGGCTCTGTCTCAAAAAAAAAAAAAAAAAAAAACGAAAATATCTGTCCATAATATATCCTATACATTTCATATTTCCACATGTCAGTTTTGATAACTGAGATAGACATGTACTTTTTTGACTGATGACAATTATATTTCTCAGAATCAATTATACCAAAAAATGCTAATTGCCATATTGGCCTTGTCCACACACAGCAATATTTTAACACAAACTCAAGCAGGGAAGAAAACTACTATTTAATGGAATGGGTTCACCTCTGCATATAAACCATACATATATATGCACTTACACGAATGTGCAAAGATAATGGGCTTATCTGTTAGCATATGTAATAAAATGTAAATAGAAATAGTATTGGAGTATTACAGGTAAGAAATTATTCTACTCCAAGTTCACCTGCTTATTTTTGTTCACCCTCCAGAATGTAATAGGGGAAAAGATTTATGTCTGTCAAGTTCATTGCTATGTTCCCAGAAAATCCTAACACATAGAAGATACTCAATAAATATTTGTTGAATTGAATTAAATCTGTAAGATCAAAACAAATTACATTTCATGGATTCTAGGATTAGAAATAAAAGGAAATACGAGAAATGTAGCAGGACCACCAACTTCCCTAAATTCCATGGGCTACTTTATTTCCTAACTAGAACTGAATGCTTGTAGTCAGTGTCCCTACTAGCTCTGTTTCTTTCTGATCAGCCTCTCCTTCCTGTATCTCTTATAGACACAAGCTGGGGTCACCTTAGGGCAGGGTAGGACAGAGGTTAAGTTCTTCCCAGAACATGGAAAAGGCTAATGAGCCTTGTGGAACAATATTTCTAAATATTCAACATACCGGAATCAATATCAATGTGCTGTCAGTATGTGCATTAGCCACACGCTGAAAGAACAGCCCTTAGAGCTCAATAATGGCACTGGGTGTGGACAGCTGGGGATGGGCAAGATGATGCAGAGATGACTACATCAGCTCTTCTCAAACACAAGGCTTCCAGGATATTTCGCAAGACTGTCATTCTTGTACTTTGTCTGAGACAGACAGTGTTTGGTTTCAGCCACTGATAAGTTCAGCAAAACAAACTCTCTTTTTATCTTCTTGACCCTGGCTGTGAGAGAAGTTTCTACTTCTATTCATTCCCTGGTATTTCTGGGGAATATAAATGTCTTAAAGTTAGCAGAGTACTACATATATAGCTGATAAGACAGGTACAACAGAGTTAAATCATTACTGCCTCAGGTTAAGACCTGCTTTTAGTATAACCCTATTATGGCTACACTCATTCCATGTTGCGTTTTCCATATGGATTCTGCTAGAAAGATTGTCAAGCAAGGGTAGTAGCAAAAGGCCTGAGCATCAATTCTGTATTACTTAAATCTCTAATTAATACAGAGTAAATATTCACATCACCAAGATTTATGCTCATCCTTACAGTAAAATTGATCTAAGTGTTATAAATGAGATTGCATTTTACATTTGAAATCTGAATTTCCAATTAGAACAAGGAGGAGTGGGGTAAGTGTGATGAAAGTGTAGATAACTGGTCTACATGGTATATACAGTTAAAATGTCATAAAACTGAGATGACCATGGGTAAGCACATGGACTTCACAGCCAGATTGCATTGGTTTGGAATCTTGGTCCAATCATTTAGTAACTATGCCTTAGCCAAGTTTGCTAACCTGACTAAGAATTGGCTTTCACAAAATGTGAATAATAACACCTTATTATATAAAGTGACATTGTTACTCTCTACCTCATGGTGTATGTCTAAGGGCTAAGTAAGACATGCACAAAGTTGGGAGCGGTAGCTCACATCTGTAATCCTAGCGCTCAGCAAGGCCAAAGTGTGAGGATCACTGGAGGTCAGGAGTTCAAGACCAGCCTGAGCAAAAGTGAAACCCCATATCTACAAAAAAGTAGAAAAAACGTTAGCCAGGAATGGTAGCACACAGCTGTAGTCCCAGCTATTCAAGAGGCTGAGGCAAGAGGATTGCTTGAGCCCAGGATTTGAGGTAGCAATGAGCTGCGAAGATACCACTGCACTCTACCCAAGGCAAAAGCATACTCTGTCTCAAAATATGTATGTATTTACACTTTTAAAATATTTTATATTAAATTTTTTATTATATATGTAAACATACATATGTAAACAAAGGTTACTCCAGAACCTGAAACATAATAAAAACAACCATGGTTGTTGTTATGATTATTACTTTTATTATGCTCACTATGGCCCAGCTATCAGCAAAGAATTAACTTCTTTGTAACTCTGTAAGTCAGTTACCAAAGCCATAACCAAAAGCACAGATGAGGCTAACTTCTTGTGAGGTTTTCACGGGTCTAAACTTGGCCACACAGCATTACATGGTTTTGATTATCTTTCAGTCATTCCTGTGAAACAAAATTCCTTAAATTCTAGAAGTTTCAGTGAGGCACCAATAAATGCAGCTACAGCCCTTTCCCCATATACACACTCACTCTTTCTACCCCTTGGGGATATATTAAAACTACGACAACTGAAATAGCCTCGGCCAGCAATTAAGACACATAGCTCATCAGAGAGCAGCACAGGCTGTGGCCCTCTGCAAAGAAACGAAGAAACAGAGCATCAGGATGACAGCTCCCATTACAAGGGCTTTGTTCTCCTGGAGCAAAAGAGCACAAAAGCATAAAGTTGGGGAACTATAATTGCATTCTGAACATTTGTGGGTTGGGTGGGGGGAATCACAGGCTTGTCTGAACTGGGAGGATGTTCCACTAGATAACTGTCAGCCCACACCCACCAGTGCCCTTCCCCACCCTCAAAGCATGACTCCACTTTTTCTAGCACTGCCCTTAAGGAATCTAGCTTCTGTGACTTCCAGTAATTATACAAATCACCCATGATGAAGCAGCTGAGAGAAATGTTAGACAAAAGAGACAAGAATTAAGCAAACAGAAAACTCATTAAAATGCTGCCGTTGGTTATATTTTACTCCAAGTAATTCATGTTACCAAACAAGTCTCTCTTGGTTGCTTTTCCTTGGAAATGGTACTTTAAAAAAATTCTAATGGGCACTAAGTGATTTTCTCTTGACTTATAATCTAGATATTCTTCCCCTTCCCCCATCACCATCTAGCACTCCACCCTGTCACCTTAGAGCTTCTGCCTTAGCTGTGTTCACACCCAGCAGTCCCAGCAGAGCTTTACCATTATATGACATAAAAAAGCAGGCAATGAACAATTCATGCCCCTAAGTGCTTGTGATAAAGCCAGGCTGAGCTGACCTCTCCCATCCCATACAGCTACATGTCAGCCACACAAGCTTAAAGGACTGAGAGTAGCATGTGTGTGATGTGGTATAAACAAACTAATTAAAATCTGAGGCCTTTCACGCCAGCTAGTGCCTAATGGGACCAATATGCTCCACTCTGAAAAAAAAAATCACTTGGAGCTAGCAAGAGGGATTGCTTTTTCCTGCTTCCTGTGATATTTCTTAGGGTGCATAATCAGCCTAAAAGAAAAGGAATTCAGGGGTTGCCATTCTTTCCTATGAGACTTTTCAAATAAAAACTATCAACTTGGCAGTGCTGAGACACAAGAACCACTCCCTGATTCTAAGTGGACATATTGATCAATTCAGCTGACATGTGCCTCCTCCCTTCTCTCCCCAGTAGCAATCAGCTGCACCAGGGAAATCCATTTCATTTTTCAAAACAAAAGGGACCATACTGCTCCTTATCTGACACTGTCAGGCTACATTTTTTAGAAAAAAATAATAATAATGAAGATGCCTAAAGACAGAGCTAGGGGTTGAAATGAAAATGATACGTGTTTATCTAGAGTTTCAGGATTGAGCAAGCTTATGATGGAGTCCAGAGATCTGTATTCCATGCAGTCACTGAGAATGCTGATATTTATTCAACATACCAGATTTTGGTTAAAGTTAAGCAAGAGCTAGCAAGCCCACTGCCACTTCCACGGGCTCTCCCCAGGGTTACCCTTCACTGCAACTGCGGCAGAGAGGAAGCTTGTTCCTTTCTCAGTTACGAGGCAGCCTGCAGACAACTCCAGCTATTTTAGACACAGGCTAGTGATGGAAGAATATTGTGGCAGACTTTCAACAAACTGTGGTGGACCTAGGCTGAAGAACTGCAGTATAAATCAGAGGGCTCAAATAATTTCATGTGGTTTTGGTCTTTATGCTTTTAATAATAAATTCTGTCTTGAGTATATAAGAAATCTCCTTTCCATCAAGGCATGTCAAATGCTTATTCAGCATTAGTTCCATGAAGACCCTGAAACCTAACTGAGGTAAATACTGAATTTCATACTGCAAATGACTAAATATTTTATAACGCTTAAGAACAAATAGAGAAACAATTAGCTCTGCCCCATAAAAAAGAAATATATATCTTTACAATGTTTAGATACTGCTAACTACTCATTTTAGAGCTTATTTGGGGTTTTGTGATAGAAAATTATCTTCTATGTATGAACAAATCTATGAGAATACTTAAAAATAACAGACAGAGATGTGACAATAATCCTACATATTTTGATTCCTATAGGACTCCTACAGGCCTTTGTCTTAACCCGGCAGCCTGAAAAACAGATTTAGGTAAAACAGCTCTTCTTTCCCCAGTCCATTTTAAGCAGACAACATCCCCCAATCTCCACCTTAGCAGACACCGACTAACCAACAAAACAGCCACCTAATTAAGGCCCAGACATTTAACACTCACCATCTCCTGCTCCCACCGTCTTCTTTTGATGTTTACAGCACATCTGTAGGATGCAATACTAGGAGATGCCTTGTTTGACCTGCTGCATGATGCTGTGACATCAGTTCAGATGATGCAGCTCATTATGGGAAAGACTGCTGTTGCTATGGCAACTGGGATGTGCTAGGAATCCTTGCTGCATTTCCAGTGGAGCCTGAGACAATACGGAAGCCCTGTAAGAAACAGACGATATGCAAAATTTAGACCAAAGGAAGAGGATTCCTCATTGGACTAAAATCCATAGGTTTAAAGGGGATTTCCCTGAAAGGACTTTGGGGGGAAAAAAAACTACTTTTCCCTTTGTTGTTACACAAAGATGGGAGGGGAGTATAGATTTAGTACTAAGCAAACAAGAACTCAAAAGCACAATCTTTCCCTATTAGGCAATGTGATCACTTTGTCCTCTCTGGACAACATTCTAAGATATCTTTTAAAAAGTTATTTAAAAGAGTTTTTACTTATCTGTCAAAGACCACAAAAACAAAACAGAGAGCAGAAAAATAATTAAAAATGGTACATAAACAGCTGACCAAGTAAACAGACTTTAATTCTCAAAATATGGATAAACCCTCAGCCAACAAAGTCTGCCCTAATCATTTCCCCTGATGGATACCAACCCACAGAATCTTCTCATGTAGAGTAACCCCAGCTCTCACCTGACCAGATGGGCATTAAAAGGAGCTTTGGAATCTAAGAGAAGGACATACCACACCACCCCCAATTTCTAAGTACCCTTCCCTTGGCCTGCAAGAAGCCCCTCCCACTCATGGTCAAAATGCAAGGGTCTTTTCTGGGACCAAACCTGGTGGTGGGAACAAGTGGCAGACCCACTAAAAAGCTGCCTAAGCCATTGACATTCCAAACATTAGGGTCTGTTTTCTTCTCTCTGGAGCAATAAGACTGCCCACCATATAGGAGATTACTTGCACCCCTCCCCTCCCCCAAAAAGCTGGAACCATGTGAAAAGCCACATTTAAACAAGACACAGCGAGGTATTTCTCCAGTTGGTAAAAGAAAAGCAGATCTAAAGTAATCACTTCTTTCTAGTCTTGAGCAGAAACACACGTGTGGGGAGAAAAGATGGTGGGGGGCGTTCATGGACAGAGCAGCCCATCTCTTGCATATTTAATACTTGCAGGCCATTCACAGAGAAAAACAGAATCCAGCTGACCTACATCCACTCTATCTTCACAGCTCTGGGGAAGAACAACATTCCAAAAGCCCCAAACATAATGAGACAATTACATTGTCTCCTCTTACTTGAGATTTTTAAACAGCACTGTTAACCATCAGCATAGTGGGTAGAGGATGGGGGGTGGGCAGCAGAAGGAATTCAGGCAGTGTCTCTGTAAATAGGACCTGATAAAATGCCTGCAAGGTGCCAAGCTCCTAGCAGGGTGCATCATCAGCGTGCACACAGCAGCCCTGCCTGGATGGGAAGCCAGGACGCCTCTTGCTTCACCTATTGAGGACTTAGGAGAGCAATAGCAGGAGGTGAAGCTCCCTGTCCTGGACCTTCATGCTCTCAGTGGCATGAGCCAAGCTTGACTCCCTCCTTTTATCTTCTTTTATCTGAGACCATAGACCACATGCTGCACACACCAAGGGAGGTAACAGGCAGCCACTCCAACATAAAGACCATTGATCTGGGATTCAGGAAGCCAAGTATAAATGCCAGTTCCTCCTAGAGCATCTGTGTGACATCAACTAGTCAATTAACCTCTCTGGGCTTCAAGTTTTTATCTGCAGAGATAATGGATTTAGCTAATAACTATGGTTCTCAGGTTTTCTGTCAGGAGGAATCTTTTCTTTTAATGATACAAATCAAAACTAGACTGCCTTGGTTAGGAAGGATAAGAAGCCAAGATTAATATGCCCTTCTCAACCATTGCCCCTAACCCTTGAAGACATCTCTAAAGAACACCTCAGCTCCTAGAGAAGATAAAATAAAAGCCTTGGATCTAGAACAAGATTAGCCTTTCCGGAGCTGAATTCCCATGGTCCTAGAAAGAAGAGAGGGCTAGGTGGGATCAGGCGTTCCAGACTTGAATATGCTTCTCCAGATGATAAGACTCTTGTTAGCCTTCTTTGACAGAAGCAATTTATTTGTTTGGTGGAAGGAAATGGAAAGTTTATCAAATCTGAAGCCAGGTCAAACTCTAAACAACCTAAACTAGCTGAATAGCTGGACCACAGAATGGCCCAGGATGGCTTTAAAAAAGGGAACTCTTAAGTAACAGAAGCAAGTCCCCTTGAACTTCTCAGGTGGCCTCTCTCTCTCTGGTCCTGCATTCCTATGCAATAATGTATGTAATAGCATTTTGGAAACCAGAAGCATCATAGGAATAAACCTTGTTAATATCACCATTAACAGTTCATTCACCTCATCATTAGGGGAACTTTAAGTCTCAACTTCTGGATTCTGGGATAAAATGGTTAGGAAATGGCCTGCAAAGTCAGCATAGCTACCAAGGAGGGCCTACCCCTCAACATTCCCTTCCGAAATGAGGCCAGGAAAGGTAAGGGACATAGTATCCCCCAGAGGACAAAGCCAGGACCACAGGCAACAATGAGAAAATAAAGTTCTCCTGGAGAGCGAATCAGGTCAGTGTCAGTGAACTGAGGCAGGGAACTTCACACCTGTGAGTGAGTAGAAGGATTTTAGAACTGCTGTGAGCAATTCTGGAAAATGATTAAAAATGAAATATAAATGGTTGACCAAATGACTCTAATTCTAAAATAGACTTTACAGCTTGGTGCCTATGGCTCAAGTGGCTAAGGTGCCAGCCACATACACCTAAGGTGGCGGTTTGAATCCAGCCCGGGCCCACCAAAACAACAATGACAGCTGCAACCAAAAAATAGGCAAGCATTGTGGCGGGTGCCTGTGGTCCCAGCTACTTGGGAGGCTGAGGCAGGAGACTCACTTGAGCCCAGGAGTTGGAGGTTGCTGTGAGCTGTGATATCACAGCACTCTACCCAGGGGGATAGCTTGAGGCTCTGTCTCAAAAAATAAATAAATAAATAAAATAGACTTTACTTCTCAAAATATGGGCAAACCCCGTGAGACAATCTGTGTCTCTCATTCTTCCCCCAATGGAGAGATGAGTGCAGCACCAGCTCCTAGACTTCCAGCCAAATATAGAGACTAGATCAACAGTTCTCAACCTGTGGGTTGTGACCCACAGGAACTGTAGTAAAGGGCCATGGCATTAGGAAGATTGAGAACCACTGGACTAGACAGAACTTTAGCTGGCTCTCTTGGGATCTGGATATGCTCTTCGTAGAGGGAAAGGGAGTGAAGAGATATCTGGGGGTCACCAAGACAACTTGTGACAGCTACTGAGAAAGCTTACCAGTACCCACGTTCTCTTTCTCCTAAGCACATTCCCAATGCCCATATCTCTTAGATGGGCTTTGGAATGGCTTCTCACCAATGGAATGGGAATTGAAGTAAGAATCATCACACCAAGGGTGGTTAAGAACTAGTGCAATATACCTTCTTCTCGTTTCTCTCCTCTGCTAGCAGGCTGCTAAGAATCCACTCAAATTCTAAAACCATAAAACATAACAGCCCCATACTGTAGATAAAGTCTGGGTCCTCAAATGACTGCAAGGAACAGCACCCTCCTCTCCCAACTACCCACTGACCCACCCTGAGCAATGAGTGAGGCATAAACCTTTATTTCATTAAACCACTGAGATTTAGGGGTAATTTATTATAACTCAGTTATATATTTATAGATAAAATTATAATAATTTAGCAAAGCACAAAATAAATTTAAATAATAAAATGTAAAAATATAAAATTATAGTAGCATCGTTTTTGTTTTTCCTTATGTATCATTATTTATTATAAACTGATAATGTTAAGATCAGCTTCCCTTATTATACACTTACAAGATTTTATTTATTTATTTATTTTCATTTTTATTTATTTATTTATTTATTTGAGACAGTCTCACTCTGTTGCCTTGGGTTGAGTGCATAGCATCATAGCTCACAGCAACCTCAAACTCTTGGGCTCAAGTGATTCTCTTGTCTCAGCCTTCCAAGTAGCTGGGACAATAGGCGCCTACCACAATGCCAGCTATTTTTATTTTTAGAGATGGGGTCTCACTCTCGCTCAGGCTGGTCTCCAACTCTTGAGCTTAGATAATCCACCTGCCTTGGCCTCCCAGAGTGCTAGGATTACAGGCATGAGCTCCCACACCTGGTCTTTTATAAGATTTTAAATTGATCTGAGACTCTGCCATAGGGAGAACACAGTATGCAGTATTTTCCTTTTTAACCATAGAAGGTTTTTTTCACAGACTAACATTTCACTGACTGTCCATCTATAGCACAGGAAATATGACCTTATAAAGCAATGGGACAGAACCCCCTCAATCCCTTTATTCAGTCTGGGGGATATACAAGAGAAATAAAACTTTTCTTATTACCAGTACAACTTAATCTGCCTCTCATCTTTCTCAGCCATCCTAAACTGACAAGGCAGAAATTTGATGGTGTCATAACAGACAACAACATTTATACACATATTTCCTCCTGGACATTTTTCCCTGCTTATAAGTAGGAGTCAGCTATGATACAACACGTTCCCTCCACTACTCATTCTAAATTATTTTGAAGCGGTAGGGTCTTTCTGTGCTACCCAATCTGGACTTAAACTCCTAGGTTCATGTGATCCTCCTACCTCAGACTCCTGAGTAACTAGACTACAAGCTCATTTTGAAATTTAATCACCATTGTGATGGTATTAAAAGGTGGGCCATTTAAGTCATGAGGGCTCTGCCTCAGGGATAGGTTAGTTATCACTGGAGTTCAACTCCCTTATTTTGCTCTGTCTCCTGCACTGTCTTAAGATGTGATGCCTTCCATAATGTTTATGATGCAGCAAGAAGGCCCTAATCAGATTCAGCCCCTCAATCTTGGACTTCCCAGCTTCCATAACTGAGCACCAAATAAACTTTGAATGTTTACAAATTGTCCAATCTCAGGTGCTCCGTTATAGCAGCCAAAAATAGACTAAGAATTGTATCCCAAATTCTTATGATTTCAGAAGCAATTAAGCATGACTTCCAAAACTTCAGCTTGTGATGTAAACATACATCTTTCATTTGTATTTTAGGGTTTAAAAATTCTTAAAGCCATTCCTGAAGATGCAGCAGGCCTGCATCTCTTACTGGACAATGAGAAAATTTCTAGTTCTGAGGAAGGTATCTATTAGGTGGGCAAATATAGCTGATTTCACAGGTAAGCTCCCAAATTAATTACCTTGGCTAAATATAGTCATTGTGCACTTCTTGTTCACTTGAAGGCTAAATAGATGTTCCTGATGGCAGGTGACCTTCTATGTAGTCATTCAGGGACACTGACTATGTTGGGGTTTCACCTACCCCTAGTGCCACAGAGTCTTGGGCACTAATTGAGCAACTGGGGAAAGAAGATGAGAGATGGCACAGGGCAGGGTTTATGGGCCAGGGCTGGAAGTCCTCTTCTTCACTTCTACCCACAATCCATGGGTCAGAACTCAGTCAAACGGCTATACCTGCTGCGAGAGAGACTGGGAAATGGAGTCAAGGAAGAAAAGGAAATAGCTGTAACATAATTATCCAGTTTCTGCCACATCATGAGATCAGGAATCGATTCTCATTTCAGGCTGCATTTTATGTGTGTTGGGAATATCTCCAGTAGGTCTTCTTTTGCTAACCTGAACATTCAGGTACATAGGACTATCCTAACCAACATTTGGCACCAGTCTACTTAGAGAGTTTGCTAACAGAGCAGTATCAGGTGTTCCTCTTCTTCCTGCAACAATCTGCACAGTATCCAGGAGCTATTCTATCTGGTTCCCAGGTGACAGCTCAAGAACAAGAGTAAGATAAGAATACATCAGGCAAATTCAACAGTGCCCTGCCTTAAAAGCCACATTCCTCAAAGGAGCCAGTATCTTTGTAACAACTTCATAGGCATAATTTCTAGGACCTTTCAGAGAAATACACCCAGGAGGGCTCATCTCTCATCATCTACTTCAGATGCAGCTAGGGAATATAACGAATGGGACAGGGACATGGCAGAATAAAAAAAATAGCTCCTCTTGGACAGCAGAGTCAGGAACAGATCAAGTAAATTCTCCTTCTCCGAGGTAGTCATTTTTATTAATCAAAGGTCATTTTTACCCTACACTGTTACCTAGCAACACAGTTAACATTTTACCATTTTCAGCTTTTCAGGGAAACAGAGCTACATAGTTAACCAAAGGTCAAAATCACACACACAAGCAGAAAGTGTATAGTGAATTCTTTACCAGCAGTGGCCAGTTCTGGCTTTAAAATTGAACTTCATTCACGAAATAGACAAGTATTCAAACACTCCAGCCACATATCTACATGGCCATCAGTCCACACTGACTGTAGATGCTGCTCCAATCAGTACAGTTTACATCCTTCCTGAGAATATTTGAGGCCAACTGGACGCAATGAATATGTGTGGCTCTTACTGTTGTTGAATGTTCAGCATCCCTCTGCTTTCTTTAGGAAATCATACAAAGCAGAAATTATTAGTTTTTTTTTTCCTTTTTAAGACAGGATCTCACTCTGTCACCATAGTTCACAGCAACCTCAAATTCTTGGGGTCGGCTCGGTGCCTATAGCTCAACTGGCTAAGGCGCCAGCCACGTACACCTAAGGTGGCGGGTTCGAATCCCCAGCCCGGACCCGCCAAACAACAATGACGGCTGCAACCAAAAAATAGCCAGGCGTTGTGGCGGGCACCTGT
>CAUYTI010011628.1:0-21550 GCA_963575145.1 Galago senegalensis
CCTGTGGTCCCAGCTACTTGGGAGGCTGAGGCAGGAGACTCGCTTGAGCCCAGGAGTTGGAGGTTGCTGTGAGCTGTAATGCCATGGCACTCTACCCAGGGGGACAGCTTGAGGCTCTGTCTCAAAAAAAAAAAAAAAAAGCTGTACTGAGACTGATATCTGTGGCCACCTGTCCATCCTCCACCCAGAGAGTCTGGGGCTGTCGTGAGCTGAGACTACAGAGTAGCTAAGCAGGCTGGCCATGTGGAGCCCCACAGCCACAGAGTGTTGGGGGAACCCAGCTGCCCAAAAGTTTGTGAGCCCTGTGGAGTGGGGCCTGGAGAGAAGGGCAGGGAGGGTCCTCCCTGCTGAAAGGTGGGTGCCAAGTAGCTCTTTCTGCTCCTGCCCTGCGGTTGCACTCTCAGCTGCTGCTTTCACTCTCTCAGCAACTGTGGTTACTGCATGTGGTCCCGTAGTCAGGAGGGCTGGCCGTGCAGCAGTGTGGGTGTTGCTTCTGAGGTATCCTGGTCATTCATGCCAGGTGGGTACAGGGTGCATTCCATGGTTTTGCGAGGTGAGCATCCAGGGAGCCCCCAGAGCAGAGGCCCAAAAGTGCCCTACAGGTTTATATAGCGCCTGGAGGGTACCTCTGTGTGGCAGATGCCAGCAGAGGTTGGGTAGGGACTTGGAAGCCCCAGTGACATGCTCCTGCTAGTCTGCCTATCAGATCAGCATGCCAGCTGCCCCACCACGTCCTGTGAAGGCAAGTGAAGCCCTCTGTGACTGTCCTTCAGCCTCAGGACTGAGGACATGGTCTGGGTTGCTCCCCTCCTGCTTATGGCACCACTAGGCTTGGCAGTTTTGACTGGGAAACCCGCCCTGCTGTGTGCTCTCTCCCTTTATTTTTAAATACAGATAAAAAGCTGCAGATTTTTTCTCTTTAAGAGCACAGAAGCCCAAACCCCATGGATGTAGCCAGCTGCAGGGCAGGGTAGGCAGGCGGTGGAGGTGTTTGCAGCCACTGCTGCTGATGGGCATTTCAGCCAAGAAGGAAGTGAGCATTAATTACTATAAAGAGATGTCTTTAGGAGAAAATGATTTTGAAATTCAGTTTAATTTCATTGTAATGTGCTGCAAACAGGAAGGAGTGTGTGTGTTTAATTGGTTCTCAGGGTAGGGCCGGGAGCCGCTGCCTTTGTCACAGGCCATTAGCAGTATAGGCTGCATAATGAGCGGTGTGATCAGCCTGCAGCTGTGGCTCCTGGGAGTGTGTGATATTAAACAGAAATCAGGACAGATGAAACTTAACCCTTTCCCTGGCCACATGGAGGGCCATGGTGACTGCCAGGGGTCCACAGCTTAGCTTGCGGTGACCAGATGCACTGGGTTTCCTCAGGTGACACTGCTGTGTTCAAGGATGGTGAATACTGGATCCGGGGCCGGACCTCAGTGGACATAATCAAGAGTGGGGGCTATAAAGTCAGCGCCCTAGAGGTTGAGCGGCACCTCCTTGGCCACCCCAGTATTGTAGGTGAGTGGCCCACTATGCTGAGTCTCACATGGCACAACAAGGCAACCCTTTTCCGCTTGCCCCATGAAGCATATTTCCGTCCCCCACCACCAGCATGGGGGCCCTGATGGAACCTGCGGTGCCCACAGCCAGGCTTCAGGCCTGCCCATGGAGAGGCAAGTGGCAGGAAGGCTGAGCCCCAAGAATGCTGTGGCGAGCCCAGCCTCCCCCCTCCCTGCAGGACCCACCAGCCTCACCAGGTGCCTTGCTCGAGGACCTCCAGGACAGCTGTCAGAGATTGTCAGCTTGCTCTGTGCAGTCTGGGTATGCTTGGCTGCCAGGTCCCAAGGTCCCACCCTGTTCTTCTGTCCTCAGATGTGGCTGTGATTGGAGTGCCAGATATGACCTGGGGCCAGCGGGTCACAGCTGTGGTGACCCTCCGAGAAGGACACTCGCTGTCCCACAGAGAGCTCAAAGAGTGGGCAAGGTAGGACAGGTGGGGCACTCATGGGGCTAAGGCAACCACAGGACACTCATAGTGCCTGGGACCAGGCAAGAACCATCCAGGCCTTAGCATTACCAGTCTCAGAGGTGGATGTGAGAACCAGGAAGTGTCAACCAGTTGGCCCCTGGAGGATGCAGTCTTGTACCCCATGGAGGTAGCATATAGGGACAGGCGGCAGATTCAGTTCAGAGACCACATTCTGAGGTGGCAGAGATGCACAGCTGAGACTGAGCCACAGGCCCTGTGTCTTTCCTTCCTGCCCTTGGTGTGGGACCCCCAGCGCACTGTCCCTGTGTCGGTCCTGGACATTTCCTGTTCCAGAGCCCCTGGTGCCCAAGGCCAGCACCCTTCACTGTCCCTCCCACTCAGCTGACAGCCACTTGCCCTGCTTGCCCCACACTCTCCTGGGCTCCTCCACCTGCCTGGGCACCAGACTGAGCCTGAGCAGTCCTGATGTGGGGAGGCTCCTACAGACAGGAGCTGGTATGGCTGGAGAGGGAGCTGTCAGTCCATAGCAGCAACTCTGTTCCACCTGAGCTGTCTCCTCTTCTTCCCACACCCTCTCTGCCTCCACCAACTTGCCTTCTTCTGCTTAGCACTAAAGATATTCATGGGTTAACAGTAGGAATCCTCCTCTAATCAAGGGCAGCACAGCTGGGGAATCAAAGGCGCCCCTGGATTTGCAGCACCACAGTCGGAAACTGCAGCTTAACAAAAACCAGGAAGAGTCTGGTCTACCACTCTGACTAAACAGTTACTTTGTTGAAAAGGAAAAGTAGGCTCCAGCCACATACACCCAAGGTGGCAGGTTCAAATCCAGCCCAGGCCCGCCAAACAACAATGACGGCTGCAACCAAAAAATAGCCGGGTGTTGTGGCAGGTGCCTGTGGTCCCAGCCACTTGGGAGGCTGAGGCAGGAGACTCGCTTGAGCCCAGGAGTTGGAGGTTGGGGGGACAGCTTGAGGCTCCTGTCTCAAAAAAAAAAAAAAAAGAAAAGAAAAGAAAAGTACAGAGAGTGCCTTGGGGAGTTCGGGGACCAGGGTCCAGCTGTGCTGCCCTTAGCTGCCCTCTGCCGCCCTCTGCCCAGGATGCTAGGCCCAGGTGTGCCTCAAGCTCCATGGTCATGGGGTCCCGTCTCCCCAGTGTGTAGGCCAGGCTCACTGCCCAATATCGGGTAGGGCTGGTAAGGCTGCCTAGGCTCTGACAGTAAGTGTGAGGGGCCAGTGCTAGAGCACTGGAGAGAAGGTCCTGTGTGGGACTTAGATACCTCCTTGACTGGGCCCCCCCATCAGGGACAGCCACAGGGCATCCGCCCCATGTCCAGAACACGAAGGGCAGGGCTGAGACTATTGCTGCCCACAGCACACACGTGCCCCCAGCAGCCCAGCCCTGGCCTCAGCTGCCTGCTGGTGTGTCCCCAAGGGCCTGAGGCTGAGGTTGCTGTGCTGTAGACAGGGAAGGAAGGAGGGGAAGGAGGAGATAAGTTAAGAGGGTTAACCCAGACATCCCAGCCACCCCAAAGGAGTCATCTAGGTTTCCTGTGGGACACTGCATCTTGGCTGTGTGGGAACTGCAGACCTCGAGTGTCACCCTAACAGCACTGGGTGGAAACACCGAGGTTTGGCAGTGAGGCAGGGCACATGGTCAGTGCCTGTAGACCTGGAGGTTTGCTCAGGTCTCTGAATGCTGAGCACAGTAGGCCGCCCCTCAGCCTGCCCACCACCTCCCCAACCCCTTCCAGAAGCTTCCATTGTGCTCATAGCTCAGCGGGGGCTGGGCCATAGGGTGGAAAGTCCAGGGGCTGCTCTGGGCAGCCTGTCTGCACATGGTGGCCTCTGTCCTAGAGTGATTGCAGGACAGCGGCCACCTCCTGGGGCAGAGATCATGTGGGCACCCAACTGGTTCTTGTCAGATAAGACCCTCCGGGCCGTGCTTGTTTCTGCAGACACGTCTTGGCCCCATATGCAGTGCCCTCTGAGCTCCTGCTGGTGGCGGAGATCCCGAGGAACCCAATGGGCAAGGTTAACAAGAGGGAGCTGGTCAGGCAGCTCTACCCAGCCTGACCAGCTGCACAGTGGCACCAGGTGCCCACAGAGGACCTGGCGGGGTCTGGTGTCCTGTACCTGGAGCCCCAAGTCAGGCTAAGCAGAAGGCCTGCCTGCACGAGGTGAAGGCCCCTCCCCAGTATGACCGTCACAACGAGAGGTGAACCCTGGCCACCCCCACACCCCACCCTGTGTCCTCAGCCACCAGTGCAGTGAGACACCCTGGCTGTACCTGCCCCCCATGTGCCCTGAGGTTGGCAGGTCTGCTCCAGGGAGGGTTGCAGAGGTGTCTCGAGAAATAAATGAAATAAAGACTCCACAAGAAGAAACATGCCTGCCTGTCCTGTCTGCCCATTTGAGTGAGAACCCACCCGCTCCTCTGCAAAGCAGCTCAGACCATCCAGATCAGAGCCAAGACCCTGCTGCCCCCAGCTGCACCTCTCTGACCTCCAGGTGCCTGTGGTCTGGGCAGACTGGGTGGGTTTATGGACAGTGAGGCCATCCTGAGCCATGCAAACCTCCGGAAAGGCCCCAGGGACTGTGGTAGGAGTCCCAATGACCAGCTCGTCCCAAGGCCACAGGCACAGACCCTTCAGGGCACTCTTCTGCCTCCCTGGCTCCCTCCAGCCCTCACAGCAGGACCCAGTGTCCATCTGGTCAGAGATTAGAGCTTGGCCAGAGAGTGGAGCTCAGTGCTCCCTTGGGAGAAATCTGGCCCTGCATGTGCTGGCTGTGTTTGATGACCCTTCTAGAACCTTCCTCGGCCAGGGCAGACTTACCGTCTGCCATGGGTCAGCTTCTCCTCTCTGGGGCAGAGATCAAAGCAGCCTTTTTTCTGCAGGGGGCAAAAGGCCTTCACAGGAACAACCACAGTGTGGTAGGTTCCTGGTTCTCAGGGTGCCAGCTACTGCATCCCACCCCAGTAGGTAGGGGACACGGCCACTGGAAGGCAAATAGTCACCAGGGCTCTCAGCCCCCAACCAGGCTCTTGACTTCAGAGATGCATGCAGGCCCTGCCCCACATACTCCACCTGTGTGCCAGGCCCCTCTCCGTGCAGGTAGCAGCCAGCACACACCCTGGAGCCCTATCCTTGTCCCTGGAGTATCACCTCACAACCTGTCAACAGAGCTGGGACACTGGACAGCTCACTCTGCAGTAGGGTTGTGTCCTGGGCTGTCAGGTGGCCGCGTGATCACGGAGCCCCCTGGCCACTGCTGGCTCCACGGAGGTGTAGGAGGAGCCTGCCTGCCACACCAGGCCTAAGGGCAACCAGGGGCCTTTGGAGCAGAAGTGTGGTTTGGAGTCACTAATTTTGTGGCAACTTGTTACCGCATCATCCGCATGTTCTTCACACCCACAACCCCAGCTGGAATTTTAAGAGGAAGAAGAAAAGAAGTTAGCATGGATTCTCCTGGACGCTGCTGCTCGCAGGACCGGGCAGCCTCCTGTGTGCTGCAGGCTCCTGGGCTGTACTGAGGGACAGAGGAGTCCCTCACTGTCTGCTGTGGGAGCATCCCTCTAGGTGGATGCTGAGGCTGCCATGTTCTTGGCCCTTGACACATCCCCTGATCTCTATCCTGTCCTCATCCATGACCACAGGGACGTGGTGCCACATTCGAGGGCATAAGAGGCCCCTGGGGGAAACAATTCCAGCAGGGAAAGTGGGCTGCAGTGCCTTGGCAGCTGAATTGGTTCTGTTGCAGCAGTTGATTTAATCTGAATGGTCATTAATGTGATTTATGTGGTTGTATGGGGTGCTTTGCTCCTGTGTTTGTCACCAGCCCACTTAAAATGATTGAAAGACAGTGGAGGGGAGAAGCAGGGCCACTGGGCAGACTCAGGGTGCCCTCCCCCCCCCAAGTCTGAGTACATTGGCAGGAACAGGGGCCTAACCCAGCCCTGGAGGTCCAGTTATCAGGCTAAGTGACCAGGGCTGCACCACCCCTGGCACAGCCAGCACTGATGGGGAGGGGTAGCTGGAGGTGCTGGTGGAGGACCCAGGCTGTGGGCATCTGGCTGCAGACCCAGCTAATGCCTGCCTGGCCCTTTCCCTGCCTGGATCAGGTCCTACCCACCCCCAGGCTTGGGGTCTCACAGCCCACGCCCTCCTCTCCACTTGTCCCCCATCGTCAGCAGGGCCACAAGGACTGCTTAGGACCAAGCCCAAGCACTGACAGCAGGGTCAAAGCAGATAAAGAGTCAGTGTCACAGGCACCATGGAAGGACACAGAAGCAGAAGGAAGCACTCCTGTCCCTTCCCCCCAGAATTTGGGAGAGGGGGTTTTGAGACAGTTTGGCAGGCAAAGGGCCAGGAAACGGTGTCTGCTCATTGCCTAAGGATGAGCTCAGAGGTCAGGAAGCAGAGCCAGTTCCCAGATCATGCTGTCTCTTGGCATGGGCATGGGCCACAAGTCTAGTTGAGTCAGCTGGTCCACCAGGCTACAGGGCTTGGGAGAAAGACATCCTAAAGAACAGTCTTGGGTCTCACAAGGGCCACGGGCTCCAGGACAGCCAAGGGGCTGGCTGAGAATCTTCACACCAGTCAGCTGTGCAGCTCCCAGGCCTAGCAAGGGAGTAAGACAGCAAACTCCTCCCCTTCCCTCCCTCCCCTCCTTCCCCTTCCCTTCCCTCCTTTCTCTCTTCCCCTGTCCTCCTCTCCTTCCCTTCTAATCCCTCCCCTCCCCACCCCACCCCCAGTCACTGATATTGAGCTGAAAGCTTGACCACAGGACAGGTGAGCAGCTCTGTGGGCTAGAACTGGGGGAAGGAGAGAATGGACAGACACTCTGGCCACTAGGTGGAAGGAGCTAGGCTAGGGCCTCTCTGGACTCATAGATTTATGACCTGAAGTACTTGTGTCCTTGCCTTTCTGGAGCTTAGACAAACACAGCCCCCAGCCCCACAACTCACAAGTCCCATGCCAGCCTCCCAAGGGCTCTGGTACCTGGGATCTGCAGGCCCAGCCCTTCTTAGAGCTTTCACTGGAGTGATTTTTGCATCAAAACCATGCCCCTGGGGGTAGTTATTAGTGACTTATAAGTTGTTTTAAAAACTCAACCATTTGAAGGGAAGCCTGGGGCCTCTGCTCTCCGGCCATCCTATGTTCCCAGTCTTTGTCACTGGTCACTGGCTGGCCTGCCTTTGAACCTCTCCCTGGCCAGGGTGGGGCTAACAGAGGAGCCCGTGCTGGCCCAGCTCACAGCACACTGGCATCAGCCTGGCGGGGGGTAGGCTGGACTATCCCCATCAGGCAGAGCACCCCAAGCCACAGGAAAGGAGAGTGGACGTGGGCAGGTACGTGGGTCCAGGAGCCTCCCCTGAGGCCAGTCACTCACCCTTTCCCTGTTCAAGGTGGGAGCTTGGAGAGTAGGGAGGTGCGGCAAGGGGAGGGGTCCACACGTTGGGTTGTCATGCTGGGCCAGCAGGGGCATTGAGCCCTGTGTCTGCAGGGACGTGTTGGGGACCCACATCACCAGGCCCACCACCCGCTTCCAGCTCAGTCCCAAAGACTGGGGAAGCAGCCACTGCCCTACCTGCCTCTACTGGGGCGTTCCTAGAGCCACACTGCCCCCTGCTGGTGCCAGAGGTATAACAGAGCTGTGAGGTCAGTGGCCATCTCCCTGGACATCAGGCTGAGCGCCCACCCCCAAGGATACTGGCGCTGGCTGGGCCCAGAGAGGGGCACTCAGGAAACTAGGTGGGCCCTAAGGGCTGGACTTGACATCTGGTCAGATCCTCCATCCTTATGGCCAGTGGGACATAAGAATGTGGCAGGGCAGCCGGGCTGGAGAGGGACCTCCAACAGCTCAGGGGAAACCTGCCCAGACAGAGCCAGCCACCCCAGAACCCCAGAATCCACTCTATAGGACCAGGACTGAGGGTCTGTCTTATACCAGCCCTAGGTGCTCAGGACCAGAGGGGGCATCAGCCTGCACCCCAGCCTATGGCCATCTTGCATGTGTCCACAGGTTCAAGTGCAAAAGATGTTAGAAAGAGAATTGGAGAATAACTATTCTTTTGTGTGTGTTTGTGGGGGTGCTGTGGACTTCTGAACAAAACAGTACCCTAAACACATCCCCACAGGGGATGCTCTGTGACACCTGCAATGCATTTTGTGGCCACCAGAGGGAAGATGGTGGCCTGGGCGTGGGTACAGCATCCCCTGAGCCCTGAGGTCCCACCACCCCATGCAGGCCACAGGGCCAGGCCAGGGCTCAGGTGTGGTGGCCATGGATGGTGCCCAGCACTTCCAGGTCTTACCCTGCCCACTCCTGCTTCCATACTGGCCCATATGCTCAGTTCACCCTCTTGGACCCCACTGGGGCCCCCCTAAAAATTCTTTCATGTCAACTAGTGCTGGGACAGCCCTAGGCAGGGCCTGGGCATGTAAGGAGTATCTTCCTGGCCTCAGCCTGGCCCCAACCTCCAGGCCAATGTGGAGTGTAGAAAGGGGGTGACCCAGGTTCCTGGCCTATGAAATGGGCCCTGACCTCAGAGGGTCACTGGGGGCAAGTGGACCAGGCAGAAGCTGGTGGATACAGGGCCAGGGCTGCCTGTTTACCTTGGCTATGATTATCTGTGACAAGCACCTGCCCATCCAGCACCTCTCCTGATCATCATAGGTAGCCCAGGTGCTTGTCCCCCAGGCCAGCACCTGCTGCAAGGTCACTCCTTCACTCTCCAGCACCTGTCTCCTGTGGTAGCTGCTAACACCTGGCCAAGCCTGACCAAGACCCTGGACTCTTTGGGCTGGGCTGTCCAGCACAGCTTGCTGAACCTTGGCGCCTTGCTGGACGGCATTTGAGGACTGCACACCTGACCTCAGTAGCTGGTATGTGTATTTCTGTGTAATTTCACATAAACCTGCACAATGGCATACCTGACAATTACCAGTGTCCTGAAGCAGTGTGGCATCACTCCTTTGCTGAAAGCCATCAGTGATCCCCCATTTTATCATGAGAAAGTTGAAAATTCATCCCAAGCTGGGCACAGCACTGGTTCCTGCCCACACTGAACCACCTGTTCAGGGGCCTGTGGGTGCAGAGCAGGTGAGTGAGGGGAGCTAGACCTCATGAACTTCCAGAGCTGCAGGGGCCCTGGCTCTAGTTTTCCTGGCCCCAGGTCCTCTTCTGCTGGGGGAGAGGAACAGGGTAGGCAGCAGAGTGTGTGAGGGGAGGGTAGAACAATGGGTTGGCCACCTGGAATATCCCAGGCTGCAGAGTGGGGGAAAGGGAGCTGCAAAGTGCGGTTAATGCTGGAGGTCGGGGGGAGGGGGGCTGTGTGTTAAATGTCCCTAAGTCACCAGGAAAAGGGGAGGGCTCTTCTGGAGGTGATGGTCTCACAGCCTGAAGTGAATACCCACTCCTTACTTGCCCAAAGCCCAGAGATAAACTGCCCCAGGACTTGCCCTGGACACCTCACAGGGCAGGGTCCCTTATTGGAAGGCTGGCTGCCCGGCCCAGGGTTACATCCTCCCCTCAGAGTCCTAGCCAGCTGCCTCCCTGCACTTTGGGTTCACCCAGGCCCCTGCCAGCTTATCCTGTCCCTTGGAGACCCCCACAGCCCCTGGATGAAAGTTTCTCTTCCCTAATTGGGTGGGAGGCAGGTGGTCGAAAGCAAGGCAGAGAGGCAGGGTGGACAATAGGGAGGAAGGATCCTGAGGGAATTGTCCCCAAACCTGTTTCTGGGCAGGAGGCACTCCCCTTTACCTTACCCCTAACGCCTATACTAGCACCACAAGGCAGAAACCCCAAAAGCATTCAGAGGGCTTCTGTACCCACATTTTGGGTCCTTAGGCTCAGAGGCTGTAGGCTGGTCCCCAAGGGGCTACTGCACAGCCTTAGGGTAGGGGCCCTCTGAGTCTGAAGGTGGAGGGGCTCTCTGTTCTCCCTTAATGTGGAGCCATGAGTTTCAGGGACAGTCCTGGTCTGAGCCTCCCCAGGGCAGCCTGGCCCCTGCCAAGCAAGCCAAGGACACAGATGGTCCAGCACCTGCACAGCTACCCCACAGTCTGGAGAGAGCAGAGGCCCCAAGCTGGCTCCTGCTGCTGGGGGCCCTACCCTCACACCGCCTGCCCAAAAACAAGCTTCCCCCAACCCCTCCAGGCCCTCTGATCCTGTACACTGGCCAGGGGCCACATGGGTGTTGAAGTGAGGAAAGTCCTGCAGGCAACTGTGGGGAGGAAGGTGCTCCAGACAATGGGCCCGAGGGAAAGAGGCAGTGGAGGTTGAGAGTGGGCCAGGAGAGTTGGGGGTGTACTAAGAGTCGTGTTGGGATGGGCCAGGAGTTGGTTGGAGTGGGAATGTTGACACTAGGGCATGGAGGGTGAACAACATGTAGGTGTCCAGTGGCCTCAGCTGAGATGCCAATTTGGGAGTCCACAGCTATGGATGGCACTTAAAGCTGCCTGATAGTGGGAGCCCCAGAGCCCCCAGCATTCCCAGGGAGGTTGCCTGGTGTTCACTATGGGACCCCTGCAGCCTGGGACGGCCTGTGCCTTGCCGGGCTTTGCACACACAGGCCAGCCCAGCCCAGGGGACAACGCAACCCCGCGGTCAGTGACCCAAAGAATAAGCTGCAGACGTGCTGCAGAACAGACCCTTCAGGCAGAAGGGGTAGGCCTTTGGGACAGCTGAGGAAGCACGCTTGGCAGAGGGAGCAGCCCCTGCAAAGGCCCTAAGGCAAGAGTGTGCCAGGTGAATGAATGATTCCTACCCCTGCCCTAATCCGCCCCCCTCCGCCTTTTCTGACAGGCCTCCTCACTATTCTTGACTTCTGCAAGCCCTGCATCTCCAGGCAGTTGCCTAGCCCCCGCCTTGCTGCCCTCTGCCCCGCCAGAGTTATTCCGCGGCCTGAAGCTTCGCGCTTTGTGGCTGGGCCACGCCGCCGGAGCACCTGTGCTGTCACTCAGTCCTGGGTCCCGCCTTACTCCGTCCCTGACCCCATCACGGGCCTTTTACGGGCTGTCACTCAGCCTTTGGCTCCTCCTCGGACCGACCCCCCACGCACGTGTTACACTTCGACCCCGCCCGCCCGCTTGCGCCGTCACTCAGCCTTTGGCCCTGCCCATGTTCCACCCCCTGGCCTGTTCATAGGCCTCCTACAGCTGTCAGTTAGGCCTTGTATCCGCCCACTTCCTATCCCGGGGCCTATCATAAGCCTCCTACTGGCTGTCACTCAGCCATCGGTCCCGCCCCAAACCGCCCCTCGCGCACATGCTGCACTTTGGCCCCGCCCCACGCACTTGCGCTGTCACTCAGCCCAGGCGCTCCGGGCGGCTCAGAGCAGGAGGCAGCGAAGACGATACCCTCGGGTCCTGCTGACGCCCTGCCCCATGGGCGCCGCGCTCCTCCTCGCCCTCGGGCTTCTGGCCCAGGTAAGACATCAGCGCTCAGCCGGGGGTCCCTGCCTCAGGGCCCGCGGACAGCGTTTCGAAGCGGTTCTCCCCAGGACCGCTGGCCCTGGGTGCCTTTGGGGTCCTCGGGGTGGGGGCTGGGCTGGGGCAGCCTCCCAGGGCGCTGCGGGGGGCGGGGTGCTCTGCCCCCAGGTAGGTTCCAAAGGGAACCTACCTCTCCAAAGGGAGTGTACCCTGCCTGAGCCTGGACACGAGTTCAGTGGAATCGCCCCAGGCCTGGGGACAGCAGGGGACCACCTACCAGGCCACCCCTCCCTCACTGTGTTGATATTGTGGTGGGTCAGGGAGACAGGGGTGGCAGGAGATCCCCCCACTGGGGGATCTGGGGGTGGGGTTTATTCCGGACTCCTCGCCTGTGGCTTAAGTTCACCCTGGCCCTTGTTTGTCTTGGGTGGTGTCTGAACCCCTGTCCCACCGTGCTCCGTCATCCACAGCTCACACTCCGAAGTCTCCTTCTCCTTGGAATGCCCTGGCCCACCACCCATGCTGGCTATTTCTCAGCTTTGTGTCCACCTGGAGAATTGCAGCAGCTGCCTGGGCTGACCAGGCATTCTCCTCACAAATCTCTGGACCCCTGGAACTCAGGTCTCCACAACATAGGAGCAGACAGGGTGGAAGGAGGCACAGGCCTCTGACCCCGCTCCCCACTCCCCATGCTCAGTCTCATCTCCTCAGGCCCTGGGGACCTGGAGGTAGAGAACATGGCCTCCGGGCCCCTGCCACAGGTCTGGGCTAAGGCAAGGGAAGGACCTGGCAGTGGCTGGGACATGGTTGCATGTACCAGGACAGCCTCTCACCTCCCGACCTGACTTGATAGATAAAGAGCTGTCACCAGCCATTGTGATTATGGGGTGGTCAGGCAGTGAGGGACACTGGGAGGGGTCAGTCCCTTCCCAGATCTCACTGAAGGGGTTTCCTGAGTGCTAATTCTCACAGCCCTTCCAGCTCAGCCAGCCGGGTCTCTGCTCCTGGTAGAGGAGGTGCCTGGCTAGCTGGACCCTCCAGCAGCTGCCCCCCAGGTACCCTCAGCTCCAACCACTCCCACCCCTGCCTTTGGGCATCTGCCACCCCCTTGGGGACAGTGGCTGCATCCAGCTGACTGTCACCCCTCAGGCCCAGCACAGCCCAGCTGCCCATGGCGTGCACCCCTAGCCATGTGTGGTGGGCAAGCTCGCCGCCCTCTGCAGGCACAGGCACCCTCACCCCTCTAAGCTCCCCACTGGCGCTAAAGACAGTGGTGGATTTCTTCCCAGCACTTCCCAGAACATCAGAGGCTGGTATTGCAGGAACCTTTCTGGAGACCCTGCTCCTGGGTTTGGGGGTGTCTGCCTGTTACAGGCCCCAGGTAGGCTCTACTGTGGAGGAGAGAGGGCCAGAACCATCCTGGCTTCTCTTCTTCCCAGAGGGTTCCTCTTCACCACTTCCCACCCCAGGGCTGTTGCAGAACCTGCCTCCTCCCCAACTGGAGGCAGCAGAGTCAAATGGGGGTGGCCGCCAGCCAGTGGGGGGCCTGGACTCACCAGCATCCTGCCCTGAGTGCCCTACACTGTCACAGCCCTCAAATTAGCTCTGACCACCAAAATACGTCCTATTCAGGACCTTGCCTTTCCCTGACCCAGCTGGGCTTTCATACTTTTGTTCTCTGTCCATGTACATGGGCCTGTGACTGCCTCCTGACACTCCTTCCTCACTTCTGAGAGCCCTCAGCCAGCCAGGCCCAGCAGGGCTGTCACAGGTGGGCCCCAGGCAGGAGTTCTGGACTCATCTGCAGTTTGCACCAGGGCCTCAGATGAGGCTACGGCCTTTCCTGCCCGGCTCACCTCTGACATCCGCGCCCACTTGGCCCCAGAACATGGGGAGAGGGTGTGGGCTGTGTCTTCAGAATGGACTCGTGACAGCCTCTCTCTGCACCCCACCCCTCGCTGCTGGTTCTACCCCTGAGACCCTACCCCAGCTGGAAGATGGGGAAGCATGGATGATTCAGTGGTCCCCTGGTCTGGGTCTGCTGGGAAGGCACCCTGTCTCCGTGTGGGCTTTGGGGAGCTACATTGTCTCTGGGAAGAAGGCAGGCCAGGACCACCAGAGCCTGGACAGGGACCTCATGCACATGCAGTCCCTGCCACTCCTCACTGCAGTCCCAAGCATGTCGGCGAGGGCAGGGCAGTGACAGGAGGGCACAGCTGCCTCATCCCTCCCCTCCTCCCCCCAAGCCCACAGCAGCTGGAGAAGGTGGGGCCGACAGCTGGGGCCATTCCTGACGTGCCATCCAGGAAAGGCCAGATTCCAGCCTAGGGGAGGCCACAGGAGGCTGTGGGTGTCCAGGCCAGGGACTTCTTACCCGCTCCCAAGTAAGCCCCACCCATGCTCCCACCAGGCATGTTCCCAGAATCTCAAAATGTCTTTTCCCTGAAAATGGGCAGAGGGCTATCGTGAGACCAGCCTAGACCCCTTCCCCAAGCTCGACAATGCTGTGAGGTTCCTGCAGGATGGGAAGCCTTCACTCCCCTCTAGGCAGGCAGGGTACGCTGTGAGCAGGGAGCAGGTCAGTCAGTGTGCAGCCAAGCTCTGCCACCTGCTTTGACAGCAGGTCATTGGAGCCCCAGAGTAGCCTCTAGCTCTGTCCATGCTGCGGCAAGGCACTGTGACCTCCGTGCCAAAATGGAAGACCTGGTCTCCTCAATGTCCATCCCACTGCCCTAGAGACCACACCTGTGCCCAGGCTCAGGACCTGGCCTCTCACTAGCAAAGTGGGTGTGGCTGTGAAGGGTACAGGGTACAGATCTTCACCACTCAGCATGTCTTTTTTTTTTTTTTTTTTGAGACAGGGCCTCAAGCTGTCCCCCTGGGTAGAGTGCCATGGCCTCACAGCTCACGGCAACCTCCAACTCCTGGGCTCAAGCGAGTCTCTTGCCTCTGCCTCCCAAGTAGCTGGAACCACAGGCGCCCGCCACAACGCCCGGCTATTTTTTGGTTGCAGCCGTCATTATTGTTTGGCGGGTCCGGGCTGGGGATTCGAACCCGCCACCTTAGGTGTACGCGTGGCTGGCGCCTTAGCCGGTTGAGCTATAGGCGCCGAGTGACCACTCAGCATGTCTTTGGGGCTGGTGCCGGGGCTGGGAGCAGACTCCACCGAAGGGTGTTCAGTCCTGGGAGCTGGGCTTCCAGACAGTTCTCAGAGTTTGTGGTCAAGGGTGGGGTCAAGGATGAGCTTGGAGGTTTCCTTGGATATCCACTTTGGGGAACTGGATCCGTGGTCTGGCTTGGCTTGGAAGGACAGAGAAGAGTGGATGGGTGTGCCAGGGTGCATGTCCAGAAGTCGATCCTCCAGGTGCTCTTGGGCTACAGCCCAGCATGGGGGATCTGCCCTGCCAATGGGGCATTGCCCCTGGCACCACATGTCCCAGTCTCCCTAAGGTGGTTCCCAGGCCTTTGCTCCCAATGCCATGTCTTCTGGGAAAGAGGAGGGCTGGAAGGACAGAGCCAGCCCCACAAGTGCCCCTGAGCTCTGGAGGTCAGCTGTGGCCTGCTTGCCCAGCTTCCCCACACCCACTGCAGCCTCTGATCTGGGAAAAGGGGCCCTGCCAAGGCTCTGTGGCTTTTGCTGGCCCCGTGAACTTGGGCTGTGGACAGGCCAGGGACCCAAGGCTCCTAGGGCCCGCCTTGACCATGCCGGCCTAGGGCCAACCAAGCGGGCAGCCTGCCAGACAGCTGGCACAGGGAACAAGAGAGATGGTAGAAGCTTCTGCCCCATGGGGGTGGCCTGTTTTCCCTCAACCACATGGGGTTCACAGAGCCTGAGATCCCCCGCCTGCCACCCAAGCATAACCTGGGGCAGGGGCGGCTCTGTGTGTCTCTGGGTTTCTGGTTTCCTTCTGAGCTGGGTGGTTCAGAGCCTGGTTCAAGACCTGGCTCAGGGGGCAGACCCTGTGCAAAGCTTGGCTCAGCCTCGCCAAACCTCTTTTTGGAGCTGTGAGGCAATGTTCTCAGGGGCTATCGGGGTCCCTGGGGGCAGAGGGAGAGGTAGGCCCATGCCCAGGCCCAGCACAGCCTGTGTGCTGGAAGCAGACCCTTTGCTGCAGGCCCCGTGTGGGGCAGGCAGGTTTCCACTTGGCCGGGAACTTCCCCTGGCCTGGAAGGGCTCATACTCTGCTGGCTCAGAGTCCAGTGCTGCCATCTGTCACTGGTAGGGTACAGGCCTGAGGGCGTGAGGGCCTGGGGTCCCCGCTCTTTCCTCTCCCTGTCACTATCTATAAAAGTGTCAATGGCTCTGCACACCCAGGCTCTAGGCCCTCCCTGCTGTCCAGGGGCTGAGAGCCACCAAGGGAGGCCAGTTCTAGTTTCAAGTCACCAGCTCTTGTCACTGTGCCAGACTCATGCATGCAGACCTGCTGTGTGTGGGCCTGGGGACAGGGTACAGTGAGAACCAGACTAAGTCCTGAAACCCTATTTCAAGGGGGGGGGGCACCACGTCAACGGGCCCTGGATCTTGGACATCCACACAGGTGTAAGGAGCCAGCAGTGGAGGACAGAAGCAGAAAGGTGTAAGCCTGACAGGCCTGCCGGCTATGCTGGCCTCTCCCTTATCTCACCAGTCACTACTGTTTCCTCCTGAGGCCACCAGCCCATGTCCCAGCCCTTCCCTGCCCTTCACTCTTGGCCAAAAAGGAGAGGTGCAGGGCAGAAGCCAGAGGTACCAGGCAGCCCAGAGGGGGTGATGCTGTTGGCCCTGGAAGTAGAGGTGACAGGGAGCCATAGCCGGAGGGATCCCCAAGTCTGTGGTCCCCCAGGGAGGGGTAGCATTGGCCTGGCCTAGCCTTGCCCCCCAGTCCGTATTTCCTCATCTGATAAATACATTGTGTGGTCTATTTCTCAGCCCCTATTCCTGCCCTGGGGCCAGTGTCACCTTGTGCAGAGGGGAACTGAGGGTGCAGATGTCACAGCTGGTGTGTCCACCCCCACTCCACGTTCCCTTCTCTGCTAAATGCACCAGGTGGGGTTGAGGAGGCACCAGAGCTAAGAGTTCTCGTGGTGCCTGGGGCTGGCACACAGGATGCCCCCTCCCAGACCCCAGAGCTCCTGCTGGCCCAAGGACAGGGCTCGGGGACTAGGCTTCCATCCATGCAGAAAGGGTGGCTGAATGCTTGGTGCTTTGGTGCTCAGGGCCTGCTCTGCCCTACTGGGCCTGAGACCCTGTGAGCACCCCTCCCCAGGCCAGCACCCTAGCCTGAAGTGGGGCAGTAGTCTCAGAGACAGGGCCTGGGTGAAGGCAACAGGTGTCTGTACTCTCCTTCCCTAAGGACCTTCTCCTAGTCTGTGTCAGGCCCTGAGCAGCCACCGCCACTCCACTCCAGCCACAGGATCCTAGAAACTGCCTGCCCCCAGACTCAGCATTTTCATCCAAAGGCCCTGTGCCCCAGCTGTGTCCCCATAGAGGGCTCCTCTGGCCTCCTGCCCCTACACCCTGCAGGTAGGGGTGGGGGAGGGCAAGTGGCCAGATGAGTCGGTGAGCACTAGGCTTCAGAGCTCTGTCCCCTGAGGCTGTCACTAGTCACACAGGGACTCACACCAACTAGAGTGATATGAAATGGAGAAGTTAGGTCCTCAGTTTTGCTAGGCACATTTCCAGGGCCCAGTGGCCCTGTGTGGTTTGTGAGTCTTGAGCAGTGCACTCTAGAACATTCTAGCACCAGGAGCATGCCAGTGGACACAGTGGAAACTTTGGGGACAGGGAAGTTCGCCTAGCAGGAGGGCTGAGAGCCTGGGGACTTGTTGGGGCTCCTTGGCAGGGCAGAACAGCTGCCATGTAGGGAGTCACACGGCAGCAAACTGCCCAGCAGGCTCTGTGCACCCCAAAAACTGTGCCAGGCATTGGCCGGGAAACCTCTCCTGTGATGCGCCCCTGGCGTCTGTGCCTGGCAGTGGGGTCAGCACAGGGCTTTGGGCTTAGAGGCCTTTCAGGAACAACAGCACAGCCCACCCAGAATGCTGACTCCTGAGCTCAGGTAGTCCTGGCTTAGGTGTGTCTTGAAAGTCTCCATAATTTTAATTTCCATAAGGGACTAGCTACCTCTAAGTGTCCCTCCCAACTGAGGGGCAGGTAGGGGGTGTAGAGGAGGGAGGCCAGGTATGGAGACAGCGTGTCACAGCCAGGGTGGTGCAGGAGATCCAGGTTCATTTGGGATTGGCAGTGGTTCTGCCCTTGACTTGCTGGGTGGATCTCTTCTCTGGGCCTCAGTCCCCCATCTGAGGGGTGGAGGCTGAGAGGTGCTCCCCTTTGCACTTCTTACTGGTCCAAGGTCCCCACCCCCAAGTCGGGGTGTATGGCCATCTTCCCTTCACACCCCATACTCTGCCTGGCCTCACTTTGGGCAGTGGGACTACTGGGGGCTCACAGCACCCAGACCCTAGGTTGGGGTAGAGAGACGAGTGTGCAAGGATCCCCAGGTTCCATAAGCTACAGTGTGGGTGTGAGGGCTGTACCACAGTTCTGGGAGAGTGGCCCAGGCTGTGGTGGGGTAACTGCTGTACCCTGTCCCTCTCACTGTGCCAGAGCTTGTGCAAGAGTGGGGGTCTTGGACAGATGGGAGCCCTGGAGGCTGCAAGGGACTGGCCCTAAAGTGGGCACCACCTGTCGCAACCCCTCGGGCCCCTGTGGCCCTGGTCTGGATCACCGCAGGAAGGAACCAGGCGTGAAGCAGATTAGAAGTACAAGCTTGTAGGAGGCAGGCTAGCCCTTCTTTGCAGGGTAGCCCTGAGCAACCTCCACACTAGCCTTTTATTGAGACCGTACAACACAGGTGAGGGGAGTAATTACCGGTGCTGAAGGCTCGGGCTCTTCTTCCACAAGGATCACCTGTGGATGAATGGCCCGCGGGTCCAGCCCCCAGCTATAAATTATCTTGCTCAGAGGTCATCTGGCTCTTGGTGTCCTCTACAACCACCCCCTGGTTCCTGCAGGCATCTGGAATCAGGACCCCACACCCTCCAGGGGTGGCTTGGCTGGCTGTGGTTGAGCTGTCCTGGGTGCCTGGGATGAGGCTGTGGCCCCCAGGCAGGAGCCCTCTGGCGACCCTTCCCCTCTCTGGGTCTCGCAAACAAAAGCAGGCTGGGCCAACCTTGCCCAAACCTCAAAAGGTCAGGTTGGGAAAAGCCCCTGACCCCACTACCAGACAGGAGCTGCCACCTCTGACAGAGCCATGGGAAGGAGCCCCCAGCACCCACTTTCTGCCCACTGTGCAGACCCCTACCTCACTCCCCAGTCCAGGGGCCTGCCTACCCGGCGCACTGTGTCCAAAACTGCTGCCCTGACTCGTTACTTGGCGCTGCCGCCGCCTCTCCCAGCTCTGAGGCAGAGCCGCCCCCAGTGCTCCCTGGCTCCCCCACCTGGTACCTCAGGGAAGGCAGAGGGCACAGAAGCCTTAGGCCACCCCCAGCCAGCACTCATCTTGTGACAGCCTACCATGGGCCATGGGACCTGAGGTTTTGGGTAACAGCAGAAGGTACTAGTGGGGCAGCTACGTGGGGGCTTCAGGGCTCTAGCTCAGGGCTCAGGGCTCAGAGACAGGCGCCCACACCCTGATGTAGCCTGGTGATCCGTGGGTTGCTGAACCATGGTCCAGGGCAATAGCTTTGCCCTCAGGAGGTCCTGGCGGTAGGCTGCAAGCAGGGCTCAGGGAGGCCACATGTGACTGTGCCTCTCTGTTACAGAGCTTCAGCCTATCTTTGGGCAGCCCCGAGCCAAGGAGGCTCAGCACCGTGGACCCCTGGCGCTGGGCACAGATGCGAGGCCGTGTGCGGAGAGCCTGGGTCATACCCCCAATCAGCGTGTCTGAGAACCACAAGAGCCTCCCCTACCCCCTGGTACAGGTGAGGGGACAAGGCTGGGTCACGGGGGGCCCTGTTCCTAGGTGGTCTTCTGGGAGTTGGGGGGAGTCCCACCTGCTGTCAGGGCCAGAGCCCAGGTTTCTCATCTGGCCATGCACACAGTATGTGCCCTCTGAACTGGAAGCCCTGTGGTGGTGACTTTTTCCTTCAATTTTATTCTTCAGACACTGAGCAGGTGTTAGCAGATTGAGCCTGCAATAGGGCTTAGCGGCAGAGACACCCTTGAGCCCCAGGCTGAACTGTCCACCCCAGCGTGGCCCCCCAGGGGGGCCCTCCTGCAGACCTCAGACCCTCAGTGCTGCCAGCTGGGGAAGGGCTGATCCCTACACCCCAAGCACCTCCGCCAACCCCATCTCCTGCCACAGATCAAGTCTGACAAGCAGCAGGTGGGCAGTGTCATCTACAGCATCCAGGGACCTGGCGTGGACGAGGAGCCTCGGGGTGTCTTCTCCATCGACAAGTTCACGGGGAAGGTGTTTCTCAATGCCACGCTGGACCGTGAGAAGACGGACCGCTTCAGGGTGGGGGCCTGCCCAGTGGGGGCCTGCCCAGTAGGGGTCTGGGGGGAAGCTGAGGCCCCTCTGCCCCCTGGGCTTTTGCCCCCAATGTGGTATCCTTCAGGCCAAACCACTTTCTCCTGCAAGATCTGGGCAGCTCTCATGGGGAGTGATGCCAGAGATGGGGGGACCCAGCTGTTTGGGATCCCAGTCCCCTTTAGCAGATGGGCAGATAGAGGCCAGGTGGAGGTGGGGTATCTGCAAGAGGGTGGGAGGCTGGCTTCAGCCACACCTGTCTCCACTTAGCCACACCCAGCTATCCATGCCCCTGGTTCTGTGTGATGGGGTGGGTGTCACAGTGCCCCAAAGCAATACTGGTCCCAGCAGCAGCTGCTGCTCAAGGTGGGGGAGGTGGGCTCCCCAGAGCACAACCTCTCCAAGTTCCCCCTGGAGCCACCTGCCACCTCCAGCCTGGACTCTCCAAAAAGCCATCTTGTGCCTGACCTGAGGTGTCCCGCCTTTGTCTTTTCACAAGGCACAGTGTCCCCTTGCATGGTCTCAGTCTTCCTTCAGACTTAGAGAACCAATTCTTGGTTCCCCAACATGGAAAGTCAGTAGAGTAGAGAGTATTTTTTACCTGGACATTATATTTTGCTCATACTGTGCATGGGAGATTAGACTTAAACTTGAAGAGCAGCCAAAACCATACAGAGAAACCGGGGGCACCAGGATTCCTGGTGACAGCATTATTTTGCCTGCACAGGGAGCACAGCAGTGAGCTTCCTGGCAGCCAGGGCCAGAGGGGAAGTGTGGAGGTCACCCTGTCTGCTCAGAGAAAGCCACTCCCCTTCAGGGAGCATAGCCCCCTCCCCCTGCTGTCTCTCATCTGTTCAGGTGACATTTCCAGCTGGACTCAAGTCAGCATTTGCTGGCCTTTTTCATGGCCCTCATGGTAGCCACCAAAATTTAGGGGCTACAATACAACCCTTGCTCTGTTTGACAGCTGAGAGCCTTTGCCCTGGACCTGGGGGGATCCACCCTGGAGGACCCCACAGACCTGGAGATCGTGGTTGTGGACCAGAATGACAACCGGCCAGCCTTCCAGCAGGAGGTGTTCACTGGCCGGGTGCTGGAGGGCACAGTGCCAGGTGAGGAGGAGTCAGCATCTAGTCAGGCTTCAGTGAGGGTCTCTGGGCATCGGAAGCCCAGGATTTGCCTTAAGGAGAACTTCCAGAGGCCTGTCAAGGAGTGAAAATAGGTAAATAGAATCTCCAAGCAGAGGCCAACCCAGGCCCCTTCCCATTTCAATATAAATTTCAAATCCAAAAATCTCAACCTCAGGGTAGGGTTTTTAGGCGTCCTGCCCCTGCCTCCAAAGCAAATGACCTCTCCCTCCTGCTAGGGGGTATCCAGAGATGGGCAGGAGCCAGGGCACCAAGGGGCCCCTCCACTGGGCTTTGGTGGAGGCCTGTGGAAACCCGTTGGCTTGGCTCGGCGCCTATAGCTCAACCTGCTAAGGCGCCAGCCATGTACACCTAAGGTGGCAGGTTCGAATCCCCAGCCCGGACCCGCCAAACAACAATGACGGCTGCAACCAAAAAATAGCCGGGCGTTGTGGCGGGCGCCTGTGGTCCCAGCTACTTGAGAGGCGGAGGCAAGAGACTCGCTTGAGCCCAGGAGTTGGAGGTTGCTGTGAGCTGTAATGCCACGGCACT
>CAUYTI010011629.1:0-10523 GCA_963575145.1 Galago senegalensis
ACAGAGCCTCAAGCTGTCCCCCTGGGTAGAGTGCCGTGGCATTACAGCTCACAGCAACCTCCAACTCCTGGGCTCAAGCAAGTCTCTTGCCTCCGCCTCCCAAGTAGCTGGGACCACAAGCGCCCGCCACAACGCCCGGCTATTTTTTGGTTGCAGCCGTCATTGTTGTTTGGCGGGTCTGGGCTGGGGATTCGAACCCGCCACCTTAGATGTATGTGGCTGGTGCCTTAGCTGGTTGAGCTATAGGTGCTGAGCCTCTCTCTGTCAATTTTAAAGCTTAGCTTAGCAGGATATAGAATTCTGGGCTGTAAATTGTTCTGTTTAAGTAGATTAAAGGTAGATGACCATTGTCTTATTGCTTGAAAAGTTTCATTAGAGAAGTCTGCAGTCACCCTGATGGATTTGCCCCTGTAGGTCAACTGGCGCTTACTCCCAGCAGCTTGAAGCATCTTTTCTTTTGTCTTGACTTTGGACAGGTTCATCACAATGTGTTTGGAGAAGTTCTGTTAGATTTAAGGTGACCTGGGGTCCGGTATCCCTCTGAAAGAAGTGTGTCAGAATCTTTGGTAATATTTGGGAAATTTTCATTTATAATATTCTCTGGTATGGCTTCCATTCCTATGGGGCATTCTTCTTCCCTGTCTGGGATACCTATAACTCATATGTTTGAACTCTTCATAAAGTTCCATAATTCTGTCAGTGAATGTTCTGCTTTCTCTCTCTTTTTTTCCTGCCTCTTTAACTATCTGAGTCAGGTGTCCTCAAACTATGGCCCGCAGGCCACATGCAGCCCACCTAGGACATTTATCCAGCCTGCTGGGTGTTTTTGCTGCCGCTGCCTGTCCTGCTTAGCAGCTGACTCTTCCTGGGGCCCACAGTCTGACCCTCCAACAGTCTAAGGGACAGTGAACTGGCCCCCTGTTTAAAAAGTTTGAGGACCCCCTTATCTGAGTTATCTCAAGAGCTTTATCCTCTACCTCTGAGATTCTTTCCTCCGCATGGTCTAATCTGTTGTTGATACTTTCTATTGCATCTTTAAGTTCCCTAATTGACTGCTTCAATTCCTTCAGCTCTGCTATATTCTTTCTATATTCTTCATATTGTTCGTCTCTTATTTGATTCTGTTTTTGAATTTCCTTTTGGTTATTTTCCACTTTATTAGCAATTTCCTTCATTGTTTCCATCATTTCCTTCAGTGTTTTCATCATCTGTATTCTAAATTCCCTTTCTGTCATTTTCTAACATTTCTTTATAGGTGGAATCCTCTGCAGTAGCTACCTCAGGGTCCCTTGGGGGGATTGCTCTGGACCGGTTTTTCATGTTGTCAGAATTTTTCTGCTGATTCTTCCTCATGAGTGTTTTCTTTTATTTGTTTCCTTGTCCTAATTTTCCTTTCACTTCCTCTTGCTCTTTAAGTTGCTGTGCCTCTGGCCTAGGGTTTCGATGAGTCAGCTGCCCGTGGGATTAGATCAAATGAATACATGTAACCACTTGCCAGTTCTCCACTGCTTTTGTCCTCCTCATGGGGTCCCGAAGTCTCTTGCTGACTCCCTGTGTCCCCAAAGGGATGTTTCTGGGCAGATCCCATCAGCCAGAGATGCCTGAAGTTTTCTCTCCCCTGTCTCACCGAGCCTTGTTGCAAGGAAACTGTTACTTGGTTGCCGTCTTGCTCCTCCCCCCTCCTCTTTAAGCACTTTCAATGAGAGATGTGTGAAATTTGTTACACATGAAACATATTTCAGCTCTGATGAATGCATGTCTCCTTATTTTGGTTGTCATGGGTGCAAACAATTTAGTAGAGGAAAGCCCATTTGGTTTGGCTATAGATTTTGGTTTGGTACAACACATCTGGGGTATATTAGCTGGTTTCAGCCATGTCAGGGTAAAAACTCAAGTACTAAACATGAGGAATGTGGTGTCAGTGCATCACTTGTCCTTCAGTTTAGTGAGGCACTCTCAAAGTCACACCCTGGATGATACCATTTTGTATTCGCTAACTTTTTCACTAGTATTACACTTCTTAAGAAGCTCAGTTCAGTGGGTCTTCAGGCAACAGGTACAGCAAGAAAGGATTACATTGATAAAGCTCCACTGGAATCAGATGTAGCTCTGAAGAAAAAAGAGCAAGGCACATTCAATTATCGAGTTGATGGCAAAGGCAATATTGTCTGCAGATGGAATGATAACAGTGTTGTCACTGTTGCCTCATCTGGTGCTGGCATTGATGCCCTGGGTCTTGTCAATCATTATTCCCAGAAACTGAAAAAAACATCCAGGTTCAGCAGCCAGGTATGATCAAACATTTCTTGGGAGACATATGAAAGCTGTAAATGGTGATGCCCAGAGACAAAGCCGCAGAGAAGATGTTCAGGACAGATTGAAAGGGGAGGGCGACCCATGTGGGGAGTGAAGATGGAATCTATGCCTAAGGGGCAGTTAGAGACCAATTTATGTGGGGCAGTGGCAGGTAGGTACATTCCACAGGTTGCCTGTCAGGTTTAGGTCTTCTGGTGTGAATTTCTTACTGGGTGGGCTAGACTCATCCTTTGTGTCTTTGTCTTAGAAGGAGAGAAGGAGGAGGGGCAGGGGAACAGCATTTGCATGGGCCTGCACTGGCCCCCCAACAGCCTAGAAAGAGCTGATAACAACATTGTTAAATATTGGGCATCAATCCATGGAAAGAAATGGTATTCAAGTGCTCTTTTGTTCTGTTTTGAATTGGCAACTGCTTGGCAACTGCATAAAACACATGATGAGAAACCAGTGGATTTTCTGGTGTTTCACTGAGGTGTGGGGTGCCATTGTCTGGAGACCCATGGTCTTCCTCCAGAACCTGGGCAAAGAGGAAGACCTTCTCAGAAGCGTAACATTGACTCACATTATGGTGGCATGAATCATGTGATAGTCAAGCAGGGAAAGCAAACACGGTGTGCCGAATGTCATAAGAACACCACTTTTTTTTTTCCCTGAGACAGAGCTTCAAGCTGTCCCCCTGGGTAGAGTGCTGTGACATCACAGCTCATAGCAACCTCCAACTCCTGGGCTCAAGCGAGTCTTCTGCCTCCGCCTCCCAAGTAGCTGGGACCACAGGCGCCCGTCACAATGCCCCCCTATTTTTTTGGTTGCAGCCTTCATTGTTGTTTGGCGGGCCCGGGCTGGATTCGAACCCGCCACCATAGGTGTATGTGGCTGGCACCTTAGCCACTTGAGCCACAGGTGCCAAGCCAGAACACCACTTTTTGATGTGAAAAATGTGATGTTGCCTTACATGTGACGTGTTTTGTTGAATATCACACAGAATAGCAGGTGTCACCACCTCCTGAGGTAAGAAACATGATTTTACACATTATGACAATGTAGCAAAATCGTTTTGTCTAGTGTTTCACTTTCAGAATGCCACATAACTCAACAATGGAATATAATAAAAGTTTTTTTCTCTTCAAATTCTTGTTCCTTGAATTTTTCTAGGAAACATGTGAATTTCATGCAAAAAATTCAAAAATTCCAACCTACAGCATAAATGGGGTAAACACGTAAATGCAGTCATTAGCCTTGGAGAAAAGCCTCAGGAAGAGATTCCTTGCCACCAGAATCATTTCTTTAAACACTGTTGGTCATCTGTCCCTGCCAAGGGTTCTCGTTAATCACCTGTGTATGTAAGGTGAAAGCATGATTCATTTCCTAGAGGGCAAATGCTTGGCTTCTGCGCCAGGGTGTCCTCAATGTTCCCAGGGTCATTACCAGAGCACCTGAGCTAAACCTTCAACCATTTCCCAGCACTATGCTTCAGGTAGTCACCAGGCAGCCATCAGATTGGGCATGTAAGATAAAAAAGATTTTGCCATTTCTGGTCTTTCTAGCTGTTGAAGTAAACCAAAATATGCCACCCCCAAATACTCCTCTTTGGCATATTTCAATATGGTTACTCACAGGGGCTGCAAACAGAGGCATAGCCTTGAAATCTGCCCTTTTGGGGGGGGAGATTTGCATGTATGGAAGAAATCTACCTTGGTGAGGCAAACAGGCTTTCTCTGAGGTCCCCCCACCTCTCCTTGAATGCCTTATTAGATTAACTCACAGGAAAAGGAGACTAAAACAAGGACACTTTTAAAATCTGAAAGAGAAAGTTTTATCACAGTTTTCCATCTATTCTTTTGGGGGGCAGCTCTAAGATTACCCAAGGGATTTTTATGCATATAGCAAGGCAGCCTTTCCTTGCCTCTAGTTCTCCAGAAACCCTAAATTCCTACTCTTGCAGTAGCCTCAGCATGGCTTAAAATGTCAGTCATCTGGCTTAGTTTGCAGGATTCCCGTATCCATGTGTATGTTAATAAATGTGTCTGCTTTTCTCCCTTCAATCTGTCTATTGTTAATTCATTTTAATAGAGGTAGACTTGAATCTTCGGAAAGTTTGAACTTCCCTACACTGTCAACAGAAGAAAAAAATGTTTTTTTGTTTTTTTTTGAGACAGTTTCAAGCTGTCACCCTGGGTAGAGTGTTGTGGGGTCACAGCTCACAGCACCCTCACACTCTTGGGCTCAAGTGATCCTCTTGCTTCAGCCTCCTGTGTAGCTGGGAGTACAGGCACCTGCCACACCTGTTTTTTGGCTTTTGTTCAAGTTGGTCTCCAACCCCTGAGCTCAAGCAATCCACCTGCCTCAGCCTCCCAGACTGCTGGGATTATATATGGAAGCCACTGTGGCTGGCCTTCTTGCTTTCTTATTTATTTTTTTGAGACAGAGTCTCACTATGTCGCCCTCAGTAGAGTGCTCCTTTATATTTTTTTAGAGATGAAGTCTCCACTGTGTTGCCCAGGCTGGACTTGAACTTTTGGGACTCAAGCAATCCTCCCGCCTCAAGTCTTCTGATTAGCTGGCACTGCAGGCTGCCTTACTTTCTTGATGGTGCTTATCACTTTCTGAAATTGTCCACATGTTGGAGTCTTACAGTGAATGATGAGTGGTTAAACCTTTGGTATCTTCAGTTGCCTTAGGATTAAGTCCTACCTCCTGTCATAGCAAAATCTGACCCTCTTTATTTCTCTGGCTTCTCATCCAGGTCCTGTTCCAGCTCCTTGATCCTGCTCCCACCTAATCATGCCCTCTTCTCTGGTTCTCTTTCACACGCTGTCCCCATTTCCAGACTATTTCTTTCCTTAGGACTTCTCTTCCCTCTTGACCCTTTGGGTCCCCTACCCCCTAGCCTGAGTAAGGACCCCTTGCTGTGTGCTCTAGGAGCTTCCTGAGCTTCCCTCATCCAGGGATTTCTGGCTATTTATTTATTTATTTTTGAGACAGGGTCTCACTCTGTTGCCCAGGTTAGAGTGAAGTGTCATCATAGCTCACAGCAACCTCAAACTCCTGCATTCAAACAATCCTCCTCAGCCTCCTAAGTAGCTGAGACTACAGGTACATGCCATCACAACCAGCTGATTTATTTTATTTTTTGTGGAGTCAGGGGTCTTGCTATTGCCCAGGCTGGTCTCAAACTCATGCCCTCAAGTGATCCTCCCATCTTGGCCTCCCAAAGTGCTAGGATTACAGATATGAGCCATGCACCTGGCCTCTTGCTATTTCTTATTGCCCATTTATTTGTCCAGATTTCTTCACTAAATGTGTAGTTAGGAAAGGGGTTGGTTCGCTTCCTGGGGTCTCTTCAGAGTCTTGAAGGGAGCCTGGCATACAGGTACTTGTTGAACCAATGAATGTATGACCAAAGTACCTAAAAGGAGCTTAGAAGCAATTCCACATGCTGGTAACACAATGTCTCAGTTGGGTTTGTGTTGCTATAAAGGAATGTCTGAGACTGGGTAATTTATAAAGAAAAGAGGTTTGTTTGGCTCACAGGTCTGCAGACTGCACAAGAAGCCTAGTGACAGCTGGGTACAGTGGCTCATGTCTGTAATCCTAGAACCCTGGGAGGCTGAGGTGGGTGGATTGCTTGAGCTCACAAGTTCCAGACCAGCCTGAGCAAAAGCAAGACCCTGTCTCTACTAAAAATAGAGAAACAGAGGCAAGAGGATTGCTTGACCTTGAGTGGGAGGTTGCTGCGAGCTATGATGCCATGGCACTCAACCCAGGGTGACAGCTTGAGACTTTTTTTTTGAGACAGAGCCTCAAGCTGTTGCCCTGGGTAGAATGCTGTGGCATCACAGCTCACAGCAAACTCCAATTGTGGGCTCAAGTGATTTTCCTGCCCTGCCTCCCAAGTAGTTGGGACTACAGGCACCTGCCACAACACTGGCTATTTTTTGTTGCAGCTGTCATTGTTGTTTGGTGGGCCCAGGCTGGATTCAAACCCACCAGCTCAGGTGTATGTGGCTGGCGCCTTAATCGCTTGAGCCACAGCTTGAGACTTTGACTAAAAAGAAAAAAAAAACCAAGGCTCAGCACCTGTAGCACAGTGGTTACACTGCCAGCCACATACATCGAGGCTGGCAGGTTAGAATAGGCTGGGGCCAGCTAAACAACAATGACAACTGCAACAAAAATAGTTGAGCATTGTGGCAGGCACCTGTAGTCCCAGTTATTTGGGAGGCTGAGGCAAGAGGATCGCTTGAGCCCAAGAGATTGCTGTGAGCTATTATGCCAGGACAGTCTACCCAGGGTGATAGAGTGAGATTCTGTCTCAATTAAAAAAAAAAAAAAAGAAAAGGTCAGAAATCTTAGCTGTGGAGAAATGATTTTCCCCAGAGCTGTGTCTGTACTAAACAGGTGATGGGAGAGCCTGGGTTGGTGATCAGGAGGCTTGCATTTGCCTCCTCACTCTGTGACTCTCCGGGATTTCTAAAGTATAGAAGAGAGATTCCAAAATACTCTCAATGTATGGAAAAAATGTCACCAATTCTTTCTGGGACTAAAGGTTTGTGGTTCTACTCTAGTTAGTCAGACCTAATTAATCTGGGCCGAGATGAGGTGTAACAGGCCTGATCATCACAGGGAGGATTTTTGGGCTTTCTCCTTCAGTCCCCGTGTGGAGGGGCAGAGAATGCTCAGAAGAAGTCAGCTGCTGAGGACGGTCCCAGCCTCTCCTCTCCCTGCTGCCAGAAGACTACACAGCTGGGGCTCTGCCGAAGGAATGAGCTAAAATCTGAAAAGAGTCTCAGTGAGGAGACTTTATGACCCTTAAGTTTTAAAAAATCTTAAGCCAGTACACAGCAGCACTTTAAGAAAAAAAAAGAAAAAAAGAAACAGGGTCTTTCTCTGTTACCCAGGCTGGAGTGCAGTGGCATGATCATAGATCATAGTTCACTGCAGCCTCGAACTCCTGGGCTCAAGGGATCCTTCTGCCTTAACCTCCGAAGTAGCTGGGACTACAGGCTTGCACTACCACAGCTGGCTAATTTTTTTTTTTTAATTTCTTGTAGAGACAGAATCTTGCTATGTTGCCCAAGCTGGTCTCTAACTCTTGGCCTCAAGTGACCGTGCCTTGGCCTCCCAAGGTGCTGAGATGACAGGCCCCAGGAACCCAGCCCAGCCCACAAAAGCTCTTATATGCCCTTCAGCCACAACAGGCTTTTAGAGATTGACACCCAAATGGTCCTCAAATGCCTTTTATGGAGCTTTGAGCTGGGAGGAATCAGGAATTCTGATTCCTGATTCATTTGAGGCCCTCCTATCTCAAAGGTTCAGACAGCTTTGGGCTTTGCTGTGTTTGTTGGGAGCCAGAGGACTGGGCCATCTTTGATCTAAATACCTAATTTGAGGAATCTGGGATAACCTCCTTTTGGTGTTCATGATGAAGAAATGTTGTTGGGGAAAATGGCCAGAAAAATCCTACTGTACTCTTGGTCAGGTTGGCATAGAAAGGCATCTTGATGGCCTAGTTGTCGCCAAGAAATTGAACTAGAAAAGTTCAAGAACTGGGCATTGTCTAAAATTAAATCTATGGAATGATTATGGCAGAAAGGCCTTTCTAGTTTGGCCTTTGTACTTATTTTCCTAACAGTCAGGAGTTAGATTGGTGGAGAGTATATCAGAAAATCTAGAGTGTTGAAGATTGTAGATTTTGAGTTCATAGATTTTTTTTCCTATTCAGGGACTGAACTATCTCAGCTAAATTACAACAGCCAAATTCTCCTGTGTCTCCTCAACTGGGTTAATTGTAGTTGGGGGTTTATTTTTAGTTTCTAGAGGCTTGAACTGCCAGAGGCAGTTTTAGATGCAGGAACAGAGGATCCCTCTGTTCTACAGAGGACTACCTTTTAGTTGAAGGGGACCTATTTGGGCTAGAAAAAGGGAATTCATTCATTCCCCTCATTTTTGAGGGGAAAAGAAAGTAAGGGGTGAGTATTGCTTTTTCTTGGGGAGAATTGCTGGTTAGGCCTTTGTTGGGGTGGGGGCCTCTGGAATCAGGTTGCATGGTCCCACATGAGTTGTGTTTGATGTTTATCTACAAAAAGGGGAAGACCCTGTCATTTTATTAGCTGGGTAAATGCAGGATATTCCCCATTTTCAGTCACCAGGACAAGTAAAGTTTCCTAGGTGCCTGTTTCAAGGGGAAGTGCTTGTGATCACAGGAAACTTGTGAAACCTGGACTTCTAGGTAGAGTTTGAAGGAAACTGCCTTGTTCCTTGGTTACAGGAAGTTTTCTTGTGAACGTGGGATCACCTGTTGGCCCCAAACCCGAGTGCGCAGTAGGTTAAAGCGGTTTCCTGGGCCTCGCGGAGTCCACGAAGGTACAAATCCGGGGAGGTTCGGAGTCCTTCAACTTGTGCACCTTCCACGGCTCGGGTGTCAACAGTTAATGAGCTGCGACTCCAGATTCTCAATGTCTGAGGCGTTGGGGTGCAGGTGGGACCCACAAATCTGTACTTACAACAACTCCCCTGTTGGTTGTTAAAGCAAACATTTGCGAGAAAGGAAAGGACAGGAAGGAAACCTCACCTTCAGGTCACACAGCCGCTTAGCTTCTGTCTGGGTGTTCATGTCTGAGAGGCAAGAACACCTTTTTAGCAAATCTCTTGTTAAAAATCGAACTCCAGACAATTTAAATTTAGCAGAATTTATTTGAGCAAAGAATGATTCGTGAATTGGGTGGCACTCAGAACCTGACTTCAGAGACCTCCTTTCTGCAAGGGAGCGGTGAATGTTTACAGACGGAAAACAGTAAGTACAGAGATAGCTGCACCGGCGGCAGCCGAGCAGGGGCCTTACTGGGGTGTGGGCGGGGCAGCCGGCAGCAGGTGCTAGGCTGACGCTCGCCTGTTCGTGATTGGCTGCGACTCTGCTGTTCTTTATGCTCCCACACTAGGTTTTTAGTTTGTGTGCTGAGTTAGGTTGCTGTTCGTTACCTGGGAGCTCGAAGTTCAGAGACAGCTTCAGGTCCGGGCCTCCTGCTTGTCCAACTGTCTCGTTGTACACTCTTCTGTGCGAATATGCATTTAATATCCTTTTGGTCAAGGCCATAAAGCAAAGGTGCGAAGGGTGCCGCTTTTCAGGACCTGAGAAACAGGTGAGGCCCCTCCCGCCACCCCGTCCATTAGCCAGTGCTTATTAAATTTCTCGTCCCCGCGTCCCCTTCCCTCCCGCTGTTTCCTTAGACGGCGTGGTGTGTAGCTGTGGTGTCAGCTGGGTAGTTGAGGCTAAGAAGGGGCAGTTTATGGAGTCGCGTGTTTGCACACTCCCGAGACTGCGCGCAGCCGGCGTGCCCTTGAACGCCGAGGTCTTGTGAGGGACCCTGGGGGACAGGGGCTAATTCTGGAGCGTCTTGCTGCTCTCTGCTGCCCCCTGGGGGAATATTCTCACACTGTCGCTCCAGATCACCTCTAAGAAGACTGGGTCGGTTTTGGGTGTAACAAAACCCCGGCTGGGTGCGAAGGAGACTTTCAATGGTTAGATTCACATATGGCGGATAACATACGCGACTCTGGAAAAATCCATCCACTCCAGCCCCTTCACCTGAAGCTTTAATTCTAGCTCTAGCGTTCCCACATGTGATTGTCTCTGTTTCTTGTGGGCTGGCTTCAAGATCTCAAATTAAGAGCCCCGCGCGGTGGCTCACGCCTGTAAGCCTAGCACTCTGGGAGGCTGAGGCAGGAGGATTCTTTGAGCTCAGAAGTTGGAAACCGGCCTGAACAAGAGCGAGACTCCGCCTCTACTAAGAGTAGGAAAAGTTAACCTGGCGTTGTGGTGGGCACCTGTAGTCCCAGCTACTCAGGACGCTGAAGCAGGAGGATTGCTTGAACCCAGGAGTTTGAGGTTGCTGTGACCGGGGCTCAAGCCACGGCACTCTAGCCTGAGCAATAAAGTGAGGCTCTGTCTCAAAAAGGAAAAAAAAATCTCGTCTCAAACTTGTCATTTTACTTAGTGATAAGAAATCTTGTCAGTTCCTCACTGAAATCAAGTCTACCCTATTTCTCAGATGTGTTAGAAGTAAACTAACCGGCTCGGCGCCTATAGCTCAACCGGCTAAGGCGCCAGCCACGTACACCTAAGGTGGCGGGTTCGAATCCCCAGCCCGGACCCGCCAAACAACAATGACGGCTGCAACCAAAAAATAGCCGGGCGTTGTGGCGGGCGC
>CAUYTI010011631.1:0-37133 GCA_963575145.1 Galago senegalensis
CCTACTTGCCTTTTTGTTGCTATTATCTAATCTTTGTATTGTCTCTATTTCATTACTGTTTATTTTTGTACTATGTTGGAACTTAGTTGAGAATTTTCATGTTTTATTCCTGAATAAACAATCTTTAATATCATATTAAAAAAAAAAAAAAGAAAGTGGAGCTGGGGGCATGAACTTGGTTTCTTAAGATGACTAACCTTTCATTCTTTCTAACCATTCCAGGGCAAAGAAGGAGCCTTCATGGTACGAGATTCCAGGACTCCAGGAACTTATACCCTGTCTGTTTTCACCAAGGCTATCATAAGGTACGGTGCTAACTCAGCTCAGCAAGGTGGGCAGAGGCCCTTCTGAAGTGAATGAGTGGTGGGTTACACACAATAAACTCAGACAGTTTGGGGAGACAAAACTCACTAAAAACGATGTGTTCTTGCTGTCCCCCCTGAGAAAATCAAGTCCAGGCAGGCCACAGACAGAACTCCAGAGACTTAGAAAGTAATAGAGCTGGGGGTGGATGCCAGGTCCTCTTCCCAGTTGGCATCCCTGATTTCAGAGCTCTAAAGAAATAAAATACTTGGCCCTATGTATGATGAGTATATAATTTAATACATAGTAACAGAGAAGGCATTTCCAACTGGAAGTAAAACTCCATGAATTGCAGTTCTGGCTCTGTGAATAGAACTGCCTGCCCTTTATTAAGTCCTTACCACATGCCAGGAATTTATAAACCATTTGCAATCCTAAGAAGCGGTGAAGACAGGTATTGCTATGCTGATTGCACACAGAAGAAACTGGGACTCAAAGAGTGGATGGCACTTCCCTAAGGCAGTGGGGTGGAAGTGTTCAAACCACATTCATGCTGCAGCCAAGCTGACTGCAAGACTCTCACTGTTTTTTGTGCCCCTGTCTCTGGACCTCAGTTTCCTTCTCTGTAAAATGAGGTCTAAGAGCAAATCTGGGTCTCAAATGCTCTCCCAATCAGAAAATCAGTAAGAACTATGCAGTGTGGCAATGACCAAAGTGAAGTAAAAATTAATAGGAAAGAAAAATAATTGTTAAGGTGTCCTCAGGGAATATTTGTGGAAGACTTGAGGACATGAGCAAGACCAGGACAGGGCTTGGTTCAGACAAGTGGCAAAGATGAAGGGCACCATCCAGGGGTGGGAAGGAGCCCAGAGCACATCTCAGAGAGCTGTGCTTCTGCTGGGGACGGGAGAGTGAGGACAGTGACCTGGAACCCTGCAAGGTGTGATGGGGAAGAAATGAGAGATGAAGTCTGTGTTGGGGCTGCCCAAGACCACCCCTGAGCTCACTAGGAGGACTTCCAGGGCTAAGGCTTATTACAGCAAAGGGATAGAGAACAAAATCTGCAAAAGGAAAAGCACGTGGAGCAAAGCTCCCAAGAGTCCTCCCCTAGTAGAGCCACAGAGGACATGCTTGATTCCTCCAGCAATGATTTGTGACAACGTGTGTGAAGGACTGTCTACCAGGGGAGCACATTAGCTCATGTCCAGCCTAGCGCCCACCAAAATTCCAGACTCCCAAAAGGAAAGTAGGTGTTCAGCATAAAGCACATTGTTTACACAAAAAGTTTAGGCACAATCTGCCACCCTTGTCAGTTAGGGGATGGTGAGAGCCCTTCCAAAATCCAAATTCCTGAACAGCAGCCAAAGGGTAATGGTGCAAACAGACCCTTCTAAGGAGAACAGTCAGGCCTGCTGTGTCAACCCTTGGTGGCACAGAGTCAGATGAGTGTGAAGGGGTTAGAGACGCTTCCTCACCATATGCTGACAATGACTCAAATTCACAGAACAGGGAGGGCAAACATGCAGCCCATACAATACCATTTCTTCATTTTGTGGCAATGGAAGAACCCTCACCAATCCCTCCCAGCACTGCTGCCAACTGGACTCAGATGCAACCTCAGAGTCCTTGTTAACACTGCACTAAGGCACTCAGGGCCAACCCATCAAGACTGACATACAATTTGAAATATATCTGCCATTCTTGTGAGAGACTACAAAACAGAGTTCATAAGAATCTAACACCAGGAGACACTTTTATGCCTTGGCCTTGCTTCTTAATAATCATTGCATTTATGTTTCATTTGTTTAAGTGAGAATAATCCCTGTATAAAGCACTATCACATCAAAGAAACAAATGACAATCCCAAGCGATACTATGTGGCTGAAAAGTTTGTGTTTGACTCCATCCCTCTTCTCATCAATTACCACCAACACAACGGAGGAGGTGAGTTCTCGAGGGCGACGGGGATATCCTCCCAGGGAACTCGGAGAAAGTCACAAGAGCCCAGCCCGAGTTCTTCCTGACCACAGATAATAGCTGAATATGCAAATAGAAAAAGATGTCAAATATTTGATTGTATGATATATCTTTATTAGCAAACTCTAGTACGAAAATCATGGAATTATACCACCTACCAGACACTGGTACTTAAAAATCTTCTTAAGGAGACTGTGATATATCAGTGATTGGGCCTGGGGATTTGTTTTCCAGAATAAAAGTAGCTTTTGCATCAGATTGTTTTCTTTTCTGATGATTTCAGTTATGCAGTTGCTACAGCAAAGCCCTAACCACTGCCTTTGACTTTTCAATCAACCCAGGCCTGGTCACTCGACTCCGGTATCCAGTTTGTTCCTGGAGGCAGAAAGCTCCCATCAAGGCAGGGCTGAGATATGGTGAGTAAATCATTCAGGAATGTGAACCATGACCTTAAATTCAACATGGACTTTCCATAAGCCTACCCATTCCCCAGACTTCTAATGCCCATTCAAAGCAAGCATCCTACATATCTGGGGAGGACAGCTCTGATAAATATTTATAATGTGTGTAAGAGAAGTAAGTGTACTCATGTAAGCACATGTATCTAGGCCAAAGCAACGGCTGCTGGTTTTAGTGAAAAGGGCATTAGTGAAGTATTTATTGAGTACCTACTTTGTACAGAGACGTCTACTAAATGCTATTAGAAAGATACTAGGGCTCAGTGCCTGTGGCTCAAGCTGCTAAGGCGCCAGCCACATACACCTAAGGTGGCGGGTTCGAATCCCCAGCCCGGGCCTGCCAAACAACAATGATGGCTGCAACCAAAAAATGTCCAGGCGTTGTGGTGGGCGCCTGTAGTCCCAGGTACTTGGGAGGCTGAGGCAGGAGACTCACTTAAGCCCAGGAGTTGGAGGTTGCTGTGAGCTGTGATGCCATGGCACTCTACTCAGGGGACAGCTTGAGGTTCTGTCTCAAAAAAAAAAAAAAAGAAAGAAAGAAAGAAAGATGCTAGGAAACAAGGCACTGGGTTTCCACCTCTTTTAGAACTTCTGTATTATCTAGTTGGTCAAGTATGGGTCTCTTGCAAAAGCCATGAGCTGGCACCATCAAGAAGTGATTGTCTGTGCAACTGAATGTTACAATTTGGGGTCTCAAACTTCAGTGTGCATAAAAATCCCTGGAACACTTATTAAAAATGTTGACCCCTGAACCTTACCTAACATGTATCAAAACACAATCCTTGATTGTGGGGTCCTGGAGTTTACATTTTAAGCGTCTGATGATTTTGGTCAGAGGGTAGTCCTCTGAGAAACACTGCCATAGGCTTCTTCATCTCTAAACAGTGCCATGTCTGGCACACAGTAGGTACTCAACACTGTTTTCTGCTGAGTCTGTGCCTCAAAGAGGTAGAAATATGGCTACTTACAGTGCCAGACCAAGCAGAGGGGAAGGATAACACCTCTTTAGCCTCCCTATGAAAATGAGCATATTCTAATAACTGTAGAGTCCTAATGTGTTCGTGGTGAGTGGAATTCATAGATATTATCTAGTCAACCAATCACTTTGTCATAAGAAAATTGACCCTTGAGTCCTTTTATTAGTTTATTGAATGTTTATTGAGCGTTTCCCATATGCCAGACACTGTGCTGGCTTGTGCCTCTGTATACATTCTCTTTGTATCCTTTACCTCTTTTTTTTTATTTTGAGACAGAGTCTCACTATGTTGCCCTCAGTAGAGTGCCGTGGCATCACAGCTCACAGCAACCTCAAAGTCTTGGGCTTAAGTGATTCTCTTGCCTTAGCCTCCCAGGTAGCTGGGAACTACAGGCACCCACCATAACACCTGGCTATTTGGGGTTATAGTTGTCATTGTTGTTTAGCAGGCCCAGGCAGGGCTAGAACTCGCCAGCTCTGGTGTATGTGGCTGGAACCCTACTCACTGAGCTACGGGCACCAAGCCATCCATCTACTTCTTTAACCACCACCTTGCTAAGACCTTGCAGAGAATTTTGTACATAAAGAATACTCTTGATAACTAAATGAATGAATTATTAGTTAGCTCAAATTAAATTTCTCTGTGTGAAAAATTTCTCTATGTGAAAAATGACAATAAAAAATTATAGCCGGGTGTAGAAAGTGGTTGGGACATGCAATAACCCCTTCATTTAAATCTTTAATATCTTGATTGACACTATCCTCTTTCTTTCCATGGAACCTCCTCATAAACTTTTTTCATAGATTCAATTGTATATCCTATGTTATTATTTGGGGAAAAGATAATTATTTATGATAGTCCTAAGTTTAGGACTTAGACCGTTTGCCATCTTTGAATTATAGAAACAATAGACTAGAATTCTAGGTAGGCTGTCTAGTCCCCAGGTAGCTCTGTATCTCTTATCTACTACTTGCCGACCCTGGAAAATCTTCTCTCTTTTGCAGGAAAATGGGTGATTGATCCCTCAGAGCTCACTTTTGTGCAGGAGATTGGCAGCGGACAGTTTGGGTTGGTGCATCTCGGTTACTGGCTCGACAAGGACAAGGTGGCCATCAAAACCATTCAGGAAGGGGCTATGTCAGAAGAGGACTTCATAGAAGAGGCTGAAATCATGATGTAAGTGGTCAAAACAAGGGTATGCAGATACCCTGGGGAGGACATTCTGTGCTGTGTTCTTTAAATACCATTCTAATGGCATGTGGAATACCACCGTTATACCACCTCCCTGTTCAAATCCCAGCAGTGGCTTCCTATTGCACAGAGAATGGAATCAAACTCCTCACCATGGTCTGGCCCTGCCCACTTCCCCATCTGAGCTCCTACCCATCTCTCCTCTGGTCCATGACATGCCAGCCACACTGGCCTCTGTTCATCCACACACGCCCGCTGACTCTGCTATCTGTCAGGTCTCAGCTCCAATGACACAATGAGGGAATGAATTTCATTTTCAAAACCTCAAGTTTGACAAAATGACCACCAACTATTTTGGTATCATAAAATGTTCAGCATTTTTGGGAGACTGAGTTTGGGCCATCTCACTCTTCCCTTTTTCCTCTAGGAAACTCTCTCATCCCAAACTGGTCCAGCTCTATGGGGTGTGTCTGGAGCAAGCCCCCATCTGCCTGGTGTTTGAGTTCATGGAGCACGGCTGCCTGTCAGACTACCTGCGCAGCCAGCGGGGACTCTTTGCTGCGGATACCCTGCTGGGCATGTGTCTGGACGTGTGTGAGGGCATGGCCTACCTGGAAGAGGCGTGCGTCATCCACAGGGACTTGGTATGTCTGTGCAGGGTGAGCACCTACAGGTCCAGGATGAATGGACGCATTCCCTCGGGACTGTAGAGCTACCCAAATGGGGGGGAGAGGGGGTGCATGAATAAATCCCAAGTCACAGGCTATCTTCTTGCCTCTTTCAACTTCTTCCTTCCTCTACCCACTTTGGGGTGGTTCTAGTGGGAAAGTGCTTCATGAAGACTCAGATCTGGGCTGTAATCCCAGCCCTACCTCTAACTTCTGCATCTCAGTTTACAGTCTTCCAAAGTGGAGCTAATAGCTACTCCTTCTTAACTTCTCTGTGCCTCAGTTTATTCCTGATGTAAGGAGGGAAATGGGCAAGCACAGTTTGTCTCAAAGTATTATCCAGCGATCTGCTAGAATCACATGAGGGTAACTATCAATGTACTCTCAGAATCTCTAGTGGCTGGGATTCAGGAACATTCATTTCAACACACTCCCTCATGTGATTTGTGTGCAAGTTAAAATTCCAGACCCTTTGGCGCTTTCTAAGGATTCTTCCAATGCAACATTCTGTGGTCTGAATCAGAGGCCGGGTACTCTCCCTATCAAGAAATAGTTTTAAGAGGATTAACAACCTCAGAACATTCTTTCTTTACTCAAACCGGTGATCCTTTCTTCTTATCATCACCAGTGTTAACATTTCCTAAAACATCAAATTGCCTTTGAGCCTATCATTGGTTAGACAACCCCATGCTTTTCTCCTAATTAGGATCCAGGATAGAAGATAAACTTCCTCATCCTGATAATGGAGCTTACACATTCAACTTTCTAGTTGATTCCAGTAGGCACTTCTGAAGCTTAGTGCCCATTTCCAAAGCTGTTCACTGGCCTTGTACATCACTGAGCAAAGCCAAGGCCTGTGACCGGAGGGCACGCCTTAATCAATGATTACCCATCAATCGTTTGCCTTGTCCTTTTGTTTGTCTGTCTCCTCTCCAGGCTGCCCGAAATTGTTTGGTGGGAGAAAACCAAGTCATCAAGGTGTCAGACTTTGGCATGACAAGGTAAACAGGCGTGTGGGGCCAGCCGAGTCTCAGGAATAGGACTCAGGCACCGGGAACATTCTGACCTTCTCCCTCCACTCTCTTCCCAGGTTTGTTCTTGATGACCAATATACCAGTTCCACAGGCACCAAATTCCCAGTGAAGTGGGCATCCCCAGAAGTTTTCTCTTTCAGTCGCTACAGCAGCAAGTCGGATGTGTGGTCATTTGGTGAGTGCCATCCTCGCCACACCCCCATGTGATCTGGGACTGCAGGCCAGCTGTTGCCTTTGTCAAAGGCAGGAAGCCCTGCTCTCCCTGAACCTGTATTGAAGGAATCCCAGAGGGGTCTGTGTAAGGACAGCCCTGAGTTGAAAGAAGGGGCCTCATTATTGTATTCATTTTTTTAGATATTTGAAATAGAAGGGAATGGGTTAAAAACAAAAGTGGAAACCAAATTCAGGTGGCAGCTGCTATGAGGCCAAAAGCCAAACAGTTGGGAGATTCAAATACAAACTCCTTGAAGGCAGGAAAATTTTGTCCAACACTATACTGCCCCACTTAGCCCTCAATAAGTATTTTACTTATTCATTCAATAACAATTTACTGAGGATCTATTGCGTACCAGGGGCTAACTTAGGCACTGAGGATGCAACAGCGCTTAGGATAGAAAAGACTTCTAGCCTCTTGAAGCTAAATGTTAGGAGGAGAGATAGATAACAATCACATAAACAAGCTGACAGAAGTTAAAGTTGGGTAGTGATAAAAAGGAACTAGGAATAAAATAAGACAGTAATGGGACAGAGTGAATGGAGAGGAGGGAGGGTCTGCTTAGACCCAGACTGTGGTCTGGGAAGGCCTTTCTGAGGAGGTGAGTCTTGAGCAGAGACTTGAATGATGAGAGGGAGCTGTCACCATTGAAAGAGGCAGGGCACAGTGTCCCTGACCAAAGGACCAGCAAGTGCAAAAGCCTGGGATGTCCAAAGAATAGGGTGTACCAACTTAGAGAACAGTCTCAGCAATGAGGTTGGCGGACCCTTGTAAAAAATTAGAATTTCTAAAAAGTGCAAGTAGGCATGAATGAGTGAGTGAATGAATGATCGAATGACGTTGGTGTGGCTAATTGTTCCTGCTGGATTTGTCATGCCACCCTGAGTCTGTGTACTGAAGTACGCACAAAAGTATCCCAGACAACCTCTTTCATCTGGATTACTAGAAGGGTGATACGTTGGACAGGAACTGCTTGAAGGCTGATTTTATCATTCTGTGTGAACGAAGGTTTACTAGCTGTAGAAACGAGGAGGAAGAAGGCTGATTGAATCTCTTAGGAGAAAAATGAGTTTCGAAATCTTCACCATTTTAGAATATCCAACTCTAGGTGCCAAGTGGTTTGTTAATTATCTTTCCTGATCTGTATCTTAGAACAGTTCCTCAATTCACCAGGCCTAGCTGCTATGTTGTTAGCCAATTTTAAGTTAGAGAATGAACTTGGAAGACGCTGTGCTGACAGCATCTTGGATGACTGTCCTCTCCACAGTGCGTACAGCCAGGAGGTTGGGGCTGATGTACAGCTGTCTGTCTGGGAGTGGCGAAGCCGTTACACGGAGCCAGGCCAGGGCCCCATAAAGACACATTCAGAGCAATGATCACTTTGGCACATTCGCCTTCTGACTCTGAATGGGATTCATTCAGCCACAGAGTGTCCACTTACAAATTCTCTGCTGCATCTTATCATTAGGGGCTTGGGCTGAAATTCATCCCTGCCTAGGATGTATTATTTGAAGAATGCAGAGGTGAGGTGGATGGGTGGGTGTAGAATAGAAAGGATTCCAGAGAGAGAACTGGGGTGGCAAGCCTAAGCAACAGAAATCCAAACGGGCTGAGAGCTCCGTGCCTGCATCTGCCCATTGAACTGAATCATCAGTTTAACTCTTTTGCCCTAATTAGCTTTGTGCTATTTTGAGCAAGTCAAGTAATATCTTTGTGCTTTATTCGGCTTTTTCTTCAATACACTAGGAAGTTTGTATTAAAGCATTTGTTTTTAAACCATGTTTCAATGGTTTAAAAACCATTTGTTTTTAAACCATGTTTCAACAATAGCATCCTATTTTCAAAAGAAATCTCACCAGAACTCCTGGCATCTTGGGATACTAAGCATTCTTATTTATGGTCAGGTTCTGAATTTCCACCTCCTGAGGTACCTCTAAGGACCCCCTGGATGTCCTAATCTATGGGGTTTGGGTTGGGTCCCAAGAATCTACCATCGAAACAGACTTCTGAGATGGTTGTTATTCAGGTGTTTATGGGATCGTACTTTAGGAAACTCTGCCCTAAGGTTCTCAAGAATATACTCCAAGAAGCTCTGGGTTGGGTGATGTGCAAGCCCTCTTCCCGCTCTGACAGCCTTTGAACATACTAGCACAGGGTAAGCATAAAGCTGGGTGTGGCATTTCTACCAAGGACAGAAGAGGGAAAAAGATTCAGCAGACGTCAACAATGGACAACCCAAAGACACCTTTTGCTTCATATTCATATTGTTCAACTCTGATTTCTGACTTCTTTTAGGAAGTCAGGAAATGTAACAATCCTGAGCCCTCATTTCCACGTCCTGTACTTTGGCTGGGACCAAATCATAGCTGTCCCCTTGAGAGAGAACTTCTGATCTCCAGTTTCCCACCATTCTCACCAGTCCCTATTGCCACATCCCACCCATTCCATTCATCTCATCATATGTGGAGACATTTGAGTTTACATCCCTTGCAACTTTTAGCTGTAGCCTATGAGTTAGATCTAATAGAGGTCTGAGCTTGAAAATTCTTCTCCACTAGGAAGGCTGGGAAATTACAGTTCTTTAAAAATAGGACAGGCCTAATAAACCTCAGGTGGGCTTGATGGTGTACTTCTGGAGGTAGGGACTTGAATCCTGATGCCAAGGAGTCTGCAGTTTCCCCATGCAGGTTTGCTATTTTGGGACTTTGTCATTAGCTGTGCTGTGCTCATCTTTTCTCGTAGGTGTGCTGATGTGGGAGGTCTTCAGTGAAGGCAAAATCCCATATGAAAACCGGAGCAACTCAGAGGTGGTGGAAGACATCAGTACTGGGTTTCGGTTATACAAGCCCCGACTGGCCTCCTCACATGTCTACCAGATCATGAATTACTGCTGGAAAGAGGTCAGTAGAGGAAGTGGTTAGAATATACAGTTTCAGGGCCTGCCTCTTCCCCTAGAAAAAAGAACCCTCTTAGAAGGATGAAGCAACAAGGATGAACAAAATAGATGAGCAAAATATGACTTTAAGGGTCTTTACTATTGTTTTTTTTTTTGTTTGTTTGTTTTTTTTTAGAGATGGTCTCACTTTGTCACTGACTCCCAGGCTGGAGTGCAGTGGTGCTATCATGCTCCACTGCAAACTTGAACTTTTGGGCTCAAATGATCCTTTTGCCTCAGCCTCCTGGAGTACCTGAGACTATTCAGGGGTCCTCAAACTTTTTTAAACAGGGGGCCAGTTCACTGTCCCTCAGACCATTGGAGGGCCGGACTACAGGTCCTGGGAAGGGATGAGTCAGCTGCTAAGTAGGACAGGTAATGACGGTGGGCTGGATAAATGTCCTCGGTGGGCCACATGTGGCCCACGGGCTGTAATTTGAGGACAACTGCATGCATGCCACTATGCCTGGCTAGCTGATTGATTGATTGTAGAGACAAGGTCTTGCTTGTTGCTAAGTCTGGTCTCAAAATCCAGGGCTCAAGTGATCCTACCACTCCAGCCTCCCACAGTGCCAGGATTACAGACATAAACCACCATGCCTGGCCTATAAGATTCTAGTAATTAGATGGATTCTCCAGTTCTAACAGAGCTGACACGAACCTAAAATATTATTCAGTTTGCTACATAATATCAAGAGCCATAAGCATAGCTCAAAGAAGAGGCTCCAACTTCCTCCTTGGTTTCCTGAAAAGAGAAATAAAATCTGTGACATCCAAAACCATTCATTAAAAGTATACAAGGTATTAGTTTTATAAATCGGGGAGCAGAAGTTCACTTGTGCTACGAAAATATTAAAACAGCTTAATTAAAGTTTATTTTATTCATTGAACAATTCAGAATAGGGAAGCCAGTTACCCTATACCCACCAAGACTGCTCAATTCCCCCGTGCCTGGATCATAGGCTGTGACTTAAGCCACATCGGCATAACCCGTAGATAGCTAGAAAATTGTAGATTGCAGCCAACATGGAAAGTTGCCAGACTAGTTAATAAAAAATCTGATCCTTGAAGGACAAAAAGGTGAAATGCAAAAAGTAATAGAACGTTTTGTCTAAGCTTCACCAGTTATTTATCATTAATCTTGGACAATTCTGCAAGCTTCCTTTTGCTTTCCAGTAAAGGAATTAAATAGTGCTTGATCTATATGTTCATGGGGCTTTTATCATCAGAAACAAAGAAACAATACAAATACCAATAAGGGTACAAAATGAATCTTGTGTACTTCCTAAGGATTAAATACCACAATAATAATGATGGCTAATATTCAGTTAGCATTTTTTTCTCTTTTACTTTCATTGGTTTTTTAAAAAATTAATAGGCGTTACATTTAGAAGTTTCAAATTTACAGGAAAATTGAGTGAAAATTGCAGCGTACCCATATTCCCTCCCCCTTGTGTATAGTTGCCCCCATTCAGTAACATTTTGCCCCAGTGTGTGTGGTGCATTCGTTGTAATTGACAAACCTCTCTTAATATTATTAACTAAAATCCACAGTTTACCTTGAGGTTCGCTCCATGTGAACCCAGGTCTATGGATTTTGACAAATGCCATGAATACAGTATTGTAGTATCATCCAGAAGAACTTCACTGTCATAAACATCCCCTGTGCTCCACTACTTGTCCCTCTCTCCCATTCCCAAACTGCAGGCAACTGCTAATCCTTTTTCTGTCTCCCCCTGCCTTTTCCAGGAGGAAAATGATAACGTAGGAGAAAAGCTGGGCGACACTGGGCCAGCTTACTAGAAATGAGTTCATTTCTAGTCATACAGCTAGAATCATACAGTACGCTAATCTTTTTACTGTCTCCTCTTGCCTTTTCAGGCTAACTTCTTTTACGTAGTAGTGTGTGTTTAAGATTCCTCCATGTGTTTTCGTGGCTTGGTAGCCTATTTCTTTATACCACTGAATATTCCATTGCATGGATATACCACAGTTTGTTTATCCATTTGCCTACTGAGTTAAATCTTGGTTGCTTTCAGTTTTTAACATTTATAAATAAAGCTGCCATGAATGTTCATGTGCAGGGAATTTTTATGGGTATAAATTTTCAACTCAACTGGGTAAATGCCTAGGAGTGTGACCGCTGGATCATATGGCAAGACTGTGTTAAGTAAGAAACCCCCAGAATGTCTTCCAAAGGAGCTGTGCCATTTTGCATTCCCACCAGAAAACAGAGTTCCTCATCCACATTTGTTGCGCTGGATTTCAGAGGTTCTGAGAGATGTGTGGTGCTGTTTCGTTGTTGTTTTAATTTGCAGTTTCCCTAATGGTGTGTGATGGTGAGCATACTCTCATATGCTTATTTGCCATCTGTTTACCTTCTTGGTGATATCTGTTCAGATCTTCTGCCTATTTTTCAGTTGGGTTGTTTATTTTCTTAGTGTTGAGTTTTAGGAATTCTTTGTATATTTTGAATACAAGTCCTTTGTTAGATATGTGTTTTGCAAATATTTTCTTCTAGTCCATGATTTGTCTTCTTAGTCTTTTGACAGTGTCTTTCAGAGTAGACATTTTTAATTTTGACACAGTTCAACATCGGCTCATTCATTCATGAATTGTACTTTTGGTGCTGTACCTGAAAACTCATTGCTGAGCCCAGTGTCACCCAGCTTTTCTCCTATGTTATCATTTGGAAGTTTTATAGTTCTGTATTTGATAGTTAGCTGTATGATCCACGTTGAGTTAATTTTTCTGAAAGGTGTAAGGTCTATGACTAGAGTCCTTGTTTTATACGTGGATGTCTAACTCTTCCAGCACTGTTTGTTGAAAAGAGTACCCATTCTCCTTTGATCTTTTTTCTTGGATCAGTTTACTGGGTTTAGATGGGTCTATACCTGGGCTTAAGTCTGCTCCACTGATGTGTTTGTTCATCCTGTCACTAATGCTGCACTGTCATGGTCACTGGAGCTTTAGAGTAAGTCCCACAGTCAGGTAGGGTTGTACTTCTGCTTTATTCTTTTCCTTCAATATTCTGTCAGTTATTCTTGGTCTTTTACCTCTCTGTATAAACTTTAAAGTCATTTTGTCAGTATCTACACAATACTGGGATTTTGATCAGGATTGTGTTGAATCTACATTTCAAGTTGGAGAGAATTGATATCTTAATCAATTGGAAAGAAAGAATTGATTCTTTCTTTCCAAGAACACAAACGATCTCTCCCTTTACTTAGATCCTCTTTGATTTCTTTTATTAGAATTTTATATTTTCCTCATATAGGTCCTGTACATATTTTATGAGATTTTATAACTAAATATTCCATTTTAGGGGTGTTCTTTAGCATTAATTTAGGATGCATTTTTACTCGTGATTTATTTAAAATTCTGAAAACAATTTTATGAGGTAGACACTATTATTATCCCATTTTTACAGATAACAAAACCGGGGTGCAAAGAGGTTAAGAAACCTGCTCAGTGTCACACAGTTAATGAGTGATAATGCTGAAATTTGAAACTAGGTATTCTGATTTCAGAATACCTGCCTTTAATAAATAGGAAAACCTATATGGAAGCATATTTAAAAATTGACAGTGCTGGGCATGGTGGCTCACACCTGTAATCCTAGCACTCTGGGAGGCCCAGACAGGTGGGTTGCTTGAGTGCAAGGGTTTGAGACCCATCTGAGCAAGAGGGAGACCCTGTCTCTACTAAAAATAGATAAATTAGGGTGGGCATCTTGGTGGGTACCTATAGTCCCAGTTACTCAGGAGGCTGAGGCAAGAGGATCGCTTGAGCCCAAGAGTTTGAGGTTGCTGTGAACTAAGATACCATGGCATTCCAGCCTGGGGCATCAGAGTGAGACTCTGCCTCCCCCCCCCAAAAAAAAATAGAAAATAAAAGTGGAGCAGAAGTTGCTGCTATTAAATTCTAGTATGCTTTGGATTATCTTATAACACACACATGCGGGGAACTCACAAAGTTTTTTTTTTTCCCCTTCTCTAGAGACCAGAAGACCGTCCAGCCTTCTCCAGATTGCTGGGTCAACTGGCTGAAATCGCAGAATCGGGACTTTAGTAGAGACTCAGCACCAGGTCACAGACTGCAGGTCCTGAGTGAAGGAAGGATGTCCTCCTTCCATAGAGCATTAGAAGCTGCCACCAGCCCAGGACTCTCCAGAGCCAGCCCCTGAGCTGCCACAGAGCAGCATCCTCACTGAAGCCAGCAGCCAGACAGGCAGGAGAGTCAGCCACGAGCTGGGCAGCTGGCCAGGGCAGAGTCTCTGCCCTCTCTCCAGCCTCTTGTCACATGTGTGCACAAACCTCGATTTGACAGCTTTCAGGAAACATTTCTTGCACTTCTTTGCAATAGGGAGAGACAGGGATGGGATCCCAGAGATTATTTTTAGTATTATTTTAAACGTGGATCTGAAATTTATGGTTCAAAGGACTTTTCATTTGAACCAGTAACATAGTATCCCAGGATATGGGAAAAAGGCTATGACTCTTTTTCTAGAAAAACCAGTGAGTTAATTATGGTCAGAAAAATGCTATCAGCCACAGCTTCCTGCCACAGAGGATGGTGGAGCAGCTGCTTGCACAGGGGACCGGATTTCCTGAGAAGCAACTTTATGAGGTTTTACAGAGTAGGCTGGCACCTGCCTCCTGGAAGGAGGCATGGTGAGCTCCTCTGGATGGATTGGGGCAATTCATTCAGTCCTACAGTTGGAGTATTAGGTATCTGATGACTGGGCAGGAACAAAAAGGGCCTCTGATGTTAGGGAACCAAGTGGTACAAAAAAAGGCATTATTTTTTTGCCACTCCAGTGCTCATCTTTTGTACTAAGCCATGCATGGGGGATAGGTCTCCTCTTCCACACCGAATACTTCCATGGGCATCCTAGAAGGAAATGAGTACAGTACTTCTGAATACTGACTCTGGCACATGATTGTTCATCCTTTTTTCCAGCCTCCGGGAATCTGCTCCCTCTCTACTAGCCCATTCTCATCAATAGAGGGCAGCATTGTGTCGGTTAGTGTGGCTTTGCAGAGACCTTCAAAACTCATTTAGGCCCCTAGAGTTTAGCAATATAATGGTTGAGACTTCAGGACTCCCATTCTGGTGCCAGCCATCTGGATGGAAACACTCAAATACTGACTGTGGTGCTTTCAAGATGCACAGGGATGCCTACTGCTGATGGAGCACTTACATATGCAAAGTAAATACAGTGAATACGTACTGAGCTATGAGTTTTTCACCTTGAGTTGACTGACGCCCATGAGATATTATTATTATTACCATTTTACAGATAGAACTGAGGCTTTAAAAAGCCAAGACACCTGCCCAAAGTGACAGAAGTACGAAGTCTAGAGCTGGGAGCCCTAATCTGACTCCAATGCATAGATTCTTTAGTCCTGTTTGACACTGCCTCCTACTGAGAGTAAACGGGATTGTAAAGGAGATTAATACAGCAGAGAGGAAGGACACAGAAAGCCAATAAAGAAGTCAAAATAGAACCACCGGGAAATAATGTTGCTTCTGCACAAAACATTGACATTAGCCATGTGGGCTTTTATCTTGGAATAAGACTTTTTTCTTTTTTCCTCATTTGTATCCTCCCCTTGGTCGTAGTTAATGACTTGGAGTTACTCAGTTAATTAACCCTTTAATTGTCCCAACCCACTAGAGTCTTAATGCATGAAGCCATTTATAGATGAGCTTCAAAGGATCTGTAAAAGATCCCCAGAAAAGTTATAAATGCTTCCTTTAATTATCATGCCAACTTTGAGCTGTAGTCTCCTTGGAAATTTTGTGGGGAGGGATATTCCCTGATGTGAGAGAGATTAAATTTTCCTACAATGTTCAGATAAAGCTTTTAGAGAAATTACTGGACAGAATTGCAATTAGCTCTACATCATGTAATGTTTTGATCCGCTTGAGATTCAGATGCCTAACTTTTAACTATAATTATTGTGAAATGGGGAACCTCAAGATAAAAACTCTGTCATTCAAGAGATGATCTTACTCAACTTATCCAAAATTATCCTTGTTTACTTTTTAACATTTTTACATTCCCTTTTGGAACCCTTAAATTACAGATGATGTTTGGGACATTTAGCCTAGAAGAAAAACATTGAAATTGACTGATCTCTGTGGTCTGGTTTGGAAAATTCCCTACTGTATAACATTATCTTTTTCTAGCTTGGATTCACTAGGGCCTTATCTAAACACATATAGGTATTTCACTTCCCAGTGTCCCTGCCCACAGAATGGGCTTCCTGCCTGGTATTTTTCCCTCTTGCATTTTGTAAATTGTGCCTTGTTCACACAGAACTCCCTTACACAAGGCTTCGGCTCTACTTGCGTAATATAGATTTTGCATTTTGTACCTTTTGACTATGTATTTATATTGGATCAGATAAATATTTATTAGTGTACAGTCACTGCTAGTGTTCGAAATAAAAATATTGTAAATATTTCTTATCCATTGTAGAGCACACAAAGTTAAAATTTGTGCACAGCAAATAAAGCTGTGCTGTTTTTTTTTTTCCTTAAAGCTATTTTTTAATAAACACGGTATTGTGGCCTGGGTTCCATCTTTACTCAAATGGCAAAACTCTTCAAAACTTTTCCTTAAGTAAAGATGGTTACATGGTTTCATCTTCCACAAGAAGTAAAGATACATACTATTTAATAACATCAACTCAACATGTAAGTTATCAAATGCCTCCTATGTGTCAGCAGGGTCCAACTGTCCTTATGGAGACAATAATGGAAAGGGCATAGCCTTTACTTTCCAGGCTGGTTGAGCAGTGAGACAATAGGAGAAGACAAAAGAGGATCTAATTGCCATCTTATACATAAAATTGTAAGACGGCAATTAGACCAACAAAAGAAATAGGGTCAAAGAAGAGGCAACCCCAGAAAAGAGGTGGAATCTACCAAGGGAGGGTTGACATGCAGGGTGGCACTGAGAACCTTGCTACTCAATGTGTGGTCCCTGGACAGCAGCAAGGACACCAGCTTGTGACAAGTACAGACGCTTGGGCTTCATCCTCCCCTACTGAACATGAATGGGGATTTTAACAAGCTCCGCAGGTAATCACACATGCACATTCAAGTTTGAGAAGCACTGTCGCACAGGATATAAGATCAAACTCAGTTCTGAAGATGAATCATGGTTTTTTTAGGCAGGCAAGCAAGTGGGTGGAAACTAAAGAAATACTTTGCAGGTAGAGGGACTAGACTGCACTAGGAAGCTATTGCCAGTAAGTACTAGAGCCTAAGAGAGAGAGAGAGAGTGTGTGTGTTCTCAGCAAGGGTAAGGATGGTGGAAGGGTGGGAACACCTGAAACGGAGACTGTGAATCTAGACAAGGGCTAGATTTTAAAAGACTTAAGAAGTTGGAATTTCACCCTGTTGATACAAACAATGGCATTGCACAGGGAGAGAAGGTCAAATTTGCATTTAAAAGTATATTCTGGCAGCAGCAGGGTGAGTGGATTTGAGAAAAGCAAAGCTGGTGGAAGAAAGATCCATTTGGAGATGATTCCGCCTTGTTCGCAGTACCGGATTATTGTTCATCCTCACTCACTGTCATCTGCTGTGTGGGTGACATATGGAAATTATAATTTGCAGTTCTTCAGTCACTGTTGGACAGCAATAAATAGCTTTTCTTCTCCCTCTTAAAATCCCAGTGAAACAAAGGCAGCATCATTGCCGTTCGATGTGCGGAGCCCTCTGCACCTTGCACTTCACCAAATGCCCGTGCCTGTTGCAGGAGCCAGCAGCTCAGGCACCCCTGGGCCACTAGGCGCAGATGACAAAGCCTGTGGCTTCCAGTCAGCCCCTCCTAGATTCACCTCTGGGCCTGAATCCCGCAGGCACATATTCTACACAAGAAACATCTATAGCGGGTTGGATAAAGAGATCTGCCTTTCAGAGGATTTTTCCTACAGACTCTACTCTCCTTGGGATCATTTCACACATGAGCTCACCAATCAGGGAAAGAGACAGAACGTAGGCCATTCAGCAAGACGGGGAGAGTGTGTGTCAGCACGTGATGAGGGAGCCGCACAGCTCGGAGTGAAAGGGTCCAGCAGGATGATCTGATCAGAAGAGCTGGTTGTGAATGGAAGCTGCGTCAGCACACTGAATGCGTTCTTACTTTAGAATAGTGATTTGAGGGGCTTTAGGAAAGTACCATAAATTTGGTGCACCAAAGTCTGCCCCTCAGAGCCACCCCTCGGTGTCAGCACTTAGTGTGTGCCTGTGGGGGTACAAAGTGTGTCTACAAAGACATTGAGATTATCCCCAAGGCATAAAGCATAGTTGGCTTGTAGGATGACAGAATCATATAATACTACCAGGAATTTTAGAGATCATTCAACTGTTATCACTGTTTGTTAGGTACAGGATCTAAAGAGATGACTAAAGTATCTTAGTTAGAGGCCAAACATGTCATACTCATATCAGGAAAATGCAGGCGGCCTACTTTACAAAAGGATTGTTTAAAACTGTGTGAGTTGGGGGGATGAGCGAGGAAGATTGGTGTGCTCCCGTCTAATGGACACAACGTAAGGGTATATGGCACAACTCGTGGTTGTAGGACACAACTACAACAGGGACCTCACATAACAAACACAATCATTGTAACCTAGTTGTTTGTGCCCTCTTTTTTCTTTTTTTTTTTTGAGACAGAGTCTTATTATTGTCACCCTCGATAGAGTGCTGTGGCATCACAGCTCACAACCTCAAACTCTTGGGCTTAAGCGATTCTCTTGCCTCAACCTCCCAAGTAGCTGGGACTACAGGTGCCCACCACAACACTGTACCCTCAAATTAATCTGAAATTTTAAAAACAGGAGGGGGGAATGTGTTCACAGACACTCCCACAAGGAGAACACAATGGGAAGACTGATGTCATACTGTGACACACTTAAGAACTGTACCAGGAGCTAGGAGAGAAACCTGGAACAGATTTTTCCATAGTACCTGCAGTGGGAGCATGGCCCTGGGAAACTTGATCTTGGACTTCTGACCAGAAGAACTATTAAATAGTAGATTGCTGTTGTTTAAGCCACTTAGTTTCTGATACTTTGTCGTAGCCATCTTAGAAAATTTATGCAATACACACACTATATTTAAAAAAAAATAAAAACTGTATGGGTCAGGTTTAGAAAAACGTTAGGAAGTGGTAGAGAGAAAAATAATAGCTGAGAAGTAGTGCTCTGTTTCAATGTTTGTGTCCCTCTGAAATTCTTGTTGGAACTTTATCCCCAGTGCAGTAGTATTAAGAGGCAGGCCTTTAGGAGGTTGTGAGGGCTGTCCTCAAGAATGGGATTAGTGGCAGCAGCCCAAATGCCCATCAACCCATGAATGGATTAACAAACTGTGGTATATGTATACTATGGAATACTATTCAGCCATAAAAGAAGATGGAGACTTTACATCATTTATGTTTACCTGAACGGAGTTGAAACACATCCTTCTTAGTAAATTATCTTAAGAATGGGGAAAACGTAAAGCCCAGAATAATCAGAACACTTCTGCCAAATTGTCTCATGTCAATTTCTTTCCTGGCACTGCTTCTTCTACATCTTCCTCATTATCTGGCAGTAGTTTAGAAGCTCTCATCTTCCTTGGGTCGTGTTCTGTTAATGCCTCTAAAGAAGTGTCTGTTATTTCTTGAATTTCTCCAAGATCCACATCTTGAAACCCTTCACTCCCTGACTTTTAGCATATCCACATCTCCTCATGATTTCCTTGATTGACTGTGTCATAAATCCTTTAAAGTCATGTACACCATCTGGGCATAGTTTTGTCCAATAGGAATTTGTTATTTAGGGTTTGGTAGCCTTCATGGATTTTCCTATAATAACTATACCATCTTCAATGGTATAATCCTTCCAAACTTTCTTGATTTTCTCTCTGTAGGGGACAATCCTTTCCATAGAGGGCTGTGTGTAATAAGCCTTAAAGGTCCTAGACCCTGTGATCTAGAGGCTGCCAATTTAGAGATGCCATGTTTGTGGGCTAGTAGACATGTTGACTCCTCAGCCTACTCATTTAGTAGACCATTATGGGTGGCCAGGGGCATTGTCCAATCTCAAAAGATCTTTGAAAGTCAGTCACTAGCAAGGTACTTTTTGACTTTTGGGACAAAGCATCAGTGGAGCCAATTGAGATAAAGGATTCTTGTCATCCAGGCCTTCTTGTTGTACAACCAACAGACTGCAAGCAGCTGCTTATGAAGATTTATTCTGAGATGAATATGTGTGACCATGGCCTAGACAACCACATCCAAGCCACGCTTTGAGCAGGTGGTCTCATTATGCTTAAGTTATAGTTCAGTCTTACACATTTTAGGGAGATGGGAATAACACATAAAATCATAAATCAACACGTGGAAGGAGTACATTGGTTTGGCCAAAAAAGGCAGGACACCTTGAGGCTGGGTATTACAAGTTATAGGTGGGTTTAAAGATTCTTTAATTTGTAATGTAATTGGTAAAAGAAATGAGCTTTGTCCAAAGGCTCAGTATGGTTTAAATTAAGACAAGGAAGGCTGCTAATTATAGACAAGCCATAGACCCATACTGAGACTCAAGAGATCTATTAAGTAAATTGATAACCTGTAGGTATGGTTTAACCTTTGTCTTACATGGCCTTAGGCTTATTAAGGATTTTGTATCTTATTGTTAGAAAGAATAACTAAAAGGGGGGCAGGGCATAGCTAAGCATGTCTGACCTTCCTCCTCCTCATGGCAAGAAAGTCAGCTTTAAGCATTTTGTAGGGGGGGGAGCGTCCCCCTAGCCAACAGGAGTCCATTCAGTCATCAAGGATGGCTTAATATTTTATTTTAGTTCATAAACTTGGCTGCATTTACACAAAGCAGAGAGTTAGCCTATCTCTTCCTGCCTTAAATCTTAGAATCAATCCTCCTAAAGCAAAGAACACAATAACTCTTATTTTAAATAATTATTAGCATAACTCAATCTATTACAATATATCCAATTCAAAAGTTGATTCCCTAAACTATTCAAGATGGTCATCTTTAGGGTGCGAACTAAATTTACAAAACAGTAAGAATGAGAGACAGGGGTTGAGGGTCAGGCAGGACTAAACCGATCAGACCAGCTGTGTCATGTCCACCCTACCCTGCCTGACTCCATCTTACTCTCACTAGATGTGCTTTCGAGCAGAAGCTGCTTCTCATGTTATCTTGACATTTTAAAGCCAACTCTTTTTAAACCTGTCAAACCATCCTCCTCTGACATGCAATTCTCTAGTTTTAGATCTTTAGCCTTCCTTTTGCTTTAGGTTGTCGCATAATGACTTCACTTTTCCTTGGCTCTAATATTATTAGTCTATAGGGACGCCTTTATAGCAATCCTGCACCCACACAAAAGCTGTGCTTCAATACATATGAGATAAGAGTGTAATTCATAAGATGCACAATGTTTTCATGCCTCCTGGCATAGCTGCAGCTACAAGTTCATGACTTTCCTTTTGTTTTTTAACAAAAGTCCTTATGCTGGATTCATTTATCTTGAAATGGTGGGCAACTGCAGCTACAGACCTCAAGCTAAAGTACATATCAAGCACGTCAACTTTTTCTTGCAATCTCGTGACTTTTCTCTGCTTCTTGGGACCACTTGTAGTATAACTAGTACTTTGTATAGGTCTTAAAGTGTTATTCAAAATTTATGCTTTTGCACTTGACAACCCAAAATAAATGACTGAGGCAAAGTTTTCAATTAATGGAGGTATATTAAGGCACAGTTTAAGGATGTTCCTGGGAAAAACACAAACCGCAGATAAATCTGTGACTATTTTTCCAAATGGGAATTTGGAAACTTCTGAATTTCAGGGGGATAGGGCATAAAGAAAGAAAAAAGGCAAGGGGTATGGGCAGTGAGGCCTAGGAAATCTACATTTTATGAATGATAAGGTGATTGTTAGAAAAGAAAAAAAGGAATGAAAGAAGTGCCAAATATGTAGATGTTCCTGGGTGGGTAGAAGAATGTATTATCTTCTCTCATTTCTGTTCTACACCTGGGAAGATAAACTTGTAATTTGTTATTAGTGTGGAATCAACAAACTTTAGTTTTAGGAGCTAAACTTAGCCTTCAGACCTAAAGTTTACAATTTTCATGTCCTTGCTTATAGGAGGCCAGCAAGGAATTTCCTTGTGAGTGATCAGTAGGGTCAGTAGGGACAGCCCTTGTAGATGCCAAGCCTTTTACCCTTCCATGGGGATCTGACTGATGCATAATGTTGGTAACAGCTATTCATTTGGAAGGGGCTATTGCATGACTCAGCCTCTAAGCTTGCTCTTCTCTTTTATCATAAGGAGTGGAGGGTGGTACTGAGATTTTTATTTTACCTTACACAATAAACATAATGAAATACATGAGAGAACTGTGAGAGACCACTTTTTACCACAATTTACTGGAGAGAAGAATTGCTCACACAGAGATGATTAGCATCAAACTGTGTTTTAAACAGATACTCCCAACACTTGAGTTCACCGCAACAGGAACAGGAAATGGCTATGAAATTATTACAGCAGTACAGTATTATTACAGTTTATTTCATGCAGTTATGATTTAATACTGCGTCTCCATGTTTGTTTACATTTCTCTTGACCATGTCACCACATAAGTGACTATGTGTGTGTAAGTTTTGATAAATTTTAATTTTTTATAATAGATTGGTGTACGTGATATGGTAGTAAATGACAAAATATACAATTACTTACCTATATGTATTTTATGCATTCATGATACAATTTTTCTTAATCATTTTCCATTTTTTTAGGCTATGCAATTTATCTGTGAGTTTTTCAAATTGTCACAAATTTCTCCCACAAAATTTCCAATATATTTACAGAAAACCATGTAAGTGGACCTGTGCAGCTCAAACTTGTGTTGTTAAAGGGTTTACTGTAGACTCTGACCACCCCCCCCCCAGGTTATCCCCCATTCCCACCTCTCTATCCCCATCTAGAGCTACTAAGAAGTTTCCAGACCCTTTTTATTTTTTCAAAGGCTGATTCTGAGTGGAAGTGTACGTAAGCTGAGACAGGCAACACAAACATTCATTTGCTTTTCTGTTTTGTTCATCTAGGACTATATTGGATCCGTACAGTTGTTTTGGGATGGCCCTAGGGGTGAGGGATCTCAACACACAGAGAGGTTAACTGATACACCTGGGACTGCAGAGCTATTTAACACAAGTGAGATTAGAACTGAGATCTCATTCCAAGTCCTGTATTCTTCCTAGGGATTACATGGAAATTTGAACCATGTTAAATAATAATTGACAGCTCAATTTTTTTAGCATTTGTTATGCCATCACAAAAGCAACAGAAACACTTATTATGTGTGCTTAGTGTGCTGCATTTATTATTTCATTTAATCATCACAAGAACCTACAAGATAGGTACCATTATTATCATCTCAGTTTTACTGGTGAAGAGAATACAGCTCAGTAAATCAGACATATCACTCATGGTCCCACAATTAGTAAGTGGCAAAATAAGACAAAACTGCCTGTCCCCAAATTCCAATGCTCCCAGCCATTCTATGGAGCTGAATATAGGGAGCCCTATGCTACCCTCAGGGAATACAGCAGCACTGACCCATTGACAGCTACATGGTTGCATTCCAAATCCAGTTTGGAATATGCCCTGACCCTCTTTATCAGTTCTTACCTAAAATTATTGTAAGTCATATTTGTTTAAATGAAGATGAAATGTTCTTTACTGTCAAGTTTTGTGTAAAAGATCTCACCTTCAATTGAGGCCAGGTCTTAAGAAGTTGTGGGAAATGAGCAAAGTGAGAGAAACACAGCAGAGAATGGAAGGTACGCATTTCCAAGTGGTCCGGGATAGAGCTGTACAAATAACTGTGCTACTTTTTAGAATTTTTTGAGGATGAAATGAGCTCATCCATTTAAAGTACCTAGCAAGAGGCTGGTTCCAAATTAACATCTAATAAATGTCAGTTTGAAGTATGTGCTTTAACTAATTATTTCATATTCCAAAAAAGATAGGCAGCTCAGTGTTGTAAGGTTAGACCTGGAGTCTGGGTCTAACGAACCAGACTTGGGTAATCCTTCCCCTTTCTGGGCCTCCATTCTTTCATCTGTAAAGTGAGGCAATTCTGAGCAAGTATTCAGGTTCTATCTACATAATGACCAATGTAAATTGTGTAACTGACTCATCAAGTTTCCTTTTCCTGCTAACTCTTGTGTTAGCCTACATAGCAAGCTCATGGCACATAGAGTTGTCTATCTTCTTTTGAAAAGCTTTTATTTATGTCTTTTGCCCACTTTTTAATGGTGGCATTTGATTTGCTTCAGTTCTTTGTAGATTCTGATTAGTAGCTCTTTATTGGATGCATAACTTGAAAACATTTTCTCCCACTCTGTAGGTTATCTATTAGTCCTGTTGATTGTTTTCTCAACTGTGTAAAACCTTTTTAGTTTAACTGAATCCCATTTATTTATTTTCATGTTGCTATGATTGCCATTGGGGGTCTTAATCACAAATTCTTTGCCTAGGTTGATATCTAGAAGAGTTTTTCCTACATTTTCTTCTAGAATTCTTACCATTTCATGCCTTATACTTAAGTCTTTTATCTTGAGTAAATTTTTGAAGTGGTGAGAGATAAGGGTCCTATTTCATTCTTTTTTTTTTTTTTTTTTGAGACAGAGCCTCAAGCTGTCCCCCTGGGTAGAGTGCCATGGCATTACAGCTCACAGCAACCTCCAACTCCTGGGCTCAAGCGAGACTCTTGCCTCCACCTCCCAAGTAGCAGGGACCACAGGCGCCCGCCACAATGCCCGGCTATTTTTTTTTTTTTTGGTTGTAGCCGTCATTGTTGTTTGGCAGGTCTGGGCTGGGGATTCGAACCCGCCACCTTAGGTGTACTTGGCTGGCGCCTTAGCCGGTTGAGCTATAGGCGCCCAGCCGGTCCTGTTTCATTCTGCATGTGTCTATCCAGTCTTCTTAGCACCATTTATTGAATATGACTTCTTCTCTCCAGTATATATTGTTATCTGCTTTGTCAAAGATCAGCTGGCTGAAAGACTGCTGATTCTGCTGGAAACCAGCCAATCAGCAGACCCTATCACCTAACCCTCTGCCCACCAAACTGTCTTTAAAAACTCTGTCCCCCCAAGTTGTCAGTAAAGTAGATTTGAGAAATTTGTCCTGTCTCCCTGCTTAGCACTTTGTGGAGTAAATTCTTTCCCTGCTGTAAAAAAAAAAAATGGGTGGCACCTGTGGCTCAAAAGGGGTAGGGCGCTGGCCCCATATGCCGGAGGTGGCAGGTTCAAACCCAGCCCCGGCCAAAAACTGCAAAAAAAAAAAAAACTCAGCTGTAAGCAGATGGTTTTATATCTGCGTTCTCTATTCTGTTCCCTTGATCCACGTCTCTCTTATCTACTAATACCACACAGTTTTGGTTACTATAGCTTCATAGTATAGTTTGAAATCTAGTAATGTGATGTTCCAGATTTGTTTAAATGGAGATGTAGATTTTCTAAGCAATTTGAAGCTTTTCTAAAAACAAGGTTATGTTGCCACACATGAACAATGCATGGGCCACAGCTTTGCGGGTGCCAAAGCAATTCTTGCTTGCTAGCCACTTTCCCCTTATTGCTTCTGGTACAGCCTGGGCTTGGATGGGAAGGAAATCTGAAGGCAGTAGCCTGATAGGTACACATTTCAAAGGCAAAATGTAAAGATTTCACCTTTGATTATTCATTCAACCCATTTTTCCTGACCTCTGTTCAAGTACCAGGCTCTTAGGATATAATGAAGAGAAAGACAGATAGACTTTAGGGTCTAATGGCGAGATGTAGGCACATGTTTTGACAATTACAACACAGCATAATAAGTTATCTGACAGAGGAAGTCCAGTGAGCTATGAGAACATAGACAACTACTCCAGACCTAATCCAGACATGGAGGAGGTGATCTCTAAGGAGATACCAGAAAGATGAGCAGGAGTTTGGTAAATAAACTTGGAGAAAGCATAGAAGGTAGAAGAAAGGGGGAACAGAACATGCTATGTAAGAAGCCTGGCTTGTGTAAAGGTCAAATACAAGAGAGAACACATCAACTTTGGGGAACTAAAAGAGGTTCCCTTTAGCTGAACTATAGCAAGCTCATCCATGTAGAAGAGCCCTCAGAGACAGATGCCAGTCCATGAGAGAGAGTTTGGGCTTCATCCTGAGGGATGGAGAGCTAATGAGGTGCTTTAAGCCTGAGAGGGGTGTGCCCTTTGTTGTAACTCATGTAACTTTCCACATTTGGGGGGACATTGTTGAGTATTCAATCTACTTCATTTTATGGATGGGGAAACAGAAAGGTGAAGTTACTTGCCTAAGATCATTCTTCTGTTAGATGCAAAACTAGGACCAAAAGGCAAGCTTCTGGATTTCCCACACAGAGGCTTCAAATTGCTGTGCCTTATAAGCAAATAGAATTCAGAGGTCAGGGAATTATTCTTGCCTAAGATCTAACCAAATATGTATGTAATAGTCTTTTTTGTTTTGAAGCAACTTTTCCCTCAAAGGTTAAAAGACAAGGAAGTAACAACAGGGAGAAAGATGTCCTCCAGAAAATTTTAATATTCAAAATAATATGCCCTTTAGAGTAAAAATTTGATTTATTGGCATTCCTATTGTTAAGTACTATAATCACTGCCATGTGAAAGCCCTAAGAACACAGTGGAAAATGAAAAATTAAAAAGAAAGAAAGAAACTTTAGTTCCATTTATAAACCCATCCTCCACAAACACCTCCACAGCTTCTCACACAGCATCAGGACCAGAAACGTATGCATATAAAGTGTGCGTATGTAAAAGTCATATTTTATGAAATAGCAATTTGAATTGGAATGACTGATTTAACATGAAACTAACAAAGGATCCTGAATTCTGAGTATGTGGGAAATGATGTGAATCAGTGAGGGCAAAGACTTCCACAAGTCCTCTGCTGAGACTTGAATAATGTGGCTCCTCTATAAATAGCCCTTAACAGGGACAGAGACATTAATAATAAGTGTGTGGGCCCTAGGTAACCATTTCGGAAAATTTCCCTTATAACAAGACTTTATCCCTTACATCTCTATACACCTCAGAATGTCTCAAATGGTTTCAAATTATTTCCCCTGTGAGGTAAGAAGGGCAACTATTATTGCCTACCTTATGATATGGTGGCCTCCCAGGAGCGAAGGGGTAAAGTTATTTGCTGCTGTCTCAGGTAAAGATTTGGTTCAGCCTGATTTTAGCCTGGTCTGAAGGCCCCAGGCTGCATCTCAATGAGAATTGTTTCTTGGTAGAGCGCTAAATGGGCAGATAACCCTTGAAAAGAAAGGCACTGCCTGGCTCAGTTCCCTCCTAGCCCTGGGCTGGGCTGAGAAGTGCTCCCTGTCACACTGTGTCCATTGGGCAATTTTTCCTGGAATGAGGATGAGACGGGCCACTGCTAAAGAGATGGCCACTTCAGGGATTCTGTTCCAAGGAACTGAAGGGGAGTAGAAGTTATTCTTGAGTAAAGAAGCCGCAGGCCAGTCTCAGTTTGTGGAGGGTCCCTATCCCCACCCCCACCCCCACTTGCGTCTTCTGTCACTTCACCCTGCTCCCTCCCCTCACAGACTTTTCTCAGTTTTAACTGGATGTTGGCAGGTTTATTTATGCCCATCTCTCTTGGTAGATAATAAGCTCCAAAAGGGCCGGGATCCTGTGTTTTGTACACCAGGCAACATCCAGGTTCTAGTGTGGTGCTTGGAACAAAATAGGCGATCAATAAATTTAGGTACATAAATGACACTTGGAAAATAATGTGAGGCCAAGGAGATCTAACAGGGCCGGAGCTTCAGTCCTTCCGCTGCAGGTGTGGTTCCCTGGTGGTGGAGGCTGTGTCATAAGCCCTCCCTCCCTTTTTCACCTTCCGAGCAGGGCGACTTGCTGCCCTAGAGCCGGGGGACTGGGACTTGAGCGGCCTTGCAAGCCCGAGGTGCTTGCGAATCTTAGATGCTACGGCCGCACCGGGGGGCGCACCGAGAGCCCCCAGCCGCAGCCATTTCCTGCTCTTTGTGTGACAGACGCGAAGGGGGCGGGCACGGGGGGAGGAGGAGCCGCGCGGGCGGAGGGCGGGGCGGGGGCGGGGCCGAGCGCGCGGCCGGCTGCGCGGAGCCGGCAGAGCATCCTGAGCCCCGGCGGGGGCACTGCCGGAGCCTCGGGCCCCTTGTCTGGACCTGCCGCATATCTAGGTAAGCGGGGCTCGCAGGCCTCCGCCGGGCACCGGGAACCAGACTGCTGCTGGGGACCGGGATGCGGCTGAGGATGCGGGAGAGGCGAAGCTACTCTCCCCCTTTCCCAGTCCGCGGGGGGCGCTCGGCAGCGCTCCCGGGCTTGCACATCCCGGAGGCCCCCGGAAGCCCCCGGAGGCCCAGCCTCTGGCCCTTCGCGGCCCCTGTTCCCCTCTGGCCCACTGAGGGCCCTGCAGCGCGGACCCTGCGCCTGACGGCGCGGGCGCATCGCGAAGCTCAGGCGCGGTGGCGGCTACAGCTGCAGCAGGTGCGCGGCCTGGGCCGGAGCCGCGGGCCGGAGAGGAGGCGGTGCTAATTTCGGGGACCAGAGATAACTGCAGCGGCTGTAGGCCGGGCAGCGGCGACATCCCCGCGTCCAGGTACTGCAGAGCACAGGCCCCTGTCTCTGCCACCGTGGCCAACATCACCTACCCTAAGTCCAGGAAAAGCCGAGATCCGCCCAGGCCAGCGCGGCAGCCGCCACCGGCACAGGGCGCTCTGCGGTGAACGTGAGATGGGTGGGGCGAAGCACGCACCGGCGATGTTTTGGGGTGCGAGGCTTTTATGAGAGAGGTGTCACAGCAAACCCGCTTTGAAGCATTCTGGCCTACACTAGCGTCGCTCTTCCTGCTGGCTGGGAGCAGGCAAGAAATAGGACGAAGGGGATGAGTGGGCTGTCTCCTGGGATAAAGGGTGGGTTTTCTTGAGCTCTGAAGAATCAGGAAGATGCCTTTCTATCTCTGTGGCTTCTGCTTTTCAAGACAGACCTACCCTTCCCCCACCCCCAAGTACAGCCCACCTATGTCCCAAGGAAGAGATGCAGGTGCTCTCACAGTTTCACAGAAGGAAGCTTCTCTCTACGGAGAACCCTGCTAGAAAGGACATCGACTGCCCAGGTGTCCTGCCCAGTCCAGGGAATCTACCTTTGACCATTGCCTGTCTGCTTTCCCCAGCATAATGGAATCACTCACCAGGGACTGATCAGCCAGCAGCTGCCCTTCAGCTAAGCCAGGAAGGGAGCAAGGATGTTTTCCTGCTAGCTCTTGGGTGCTCTGTCTTCACAGTGTGGGCACTGAGACTGACTGGGGCAATCCTTCGGGCTGTGGGGACACATCAGTAGAGTTTGTTCCCCGTTCTCATTTTCCACCTCCTGCCTGTGTCCCATTTAGGACAGTCGGTCTCACCTTACTGTGGACACTGGCTGGGCCAGCAGCCCTGGGCTGTCAGCTTTTGGAGATCCATATCGTGGGCAGGCTTATGAAGGCCTTGAAGGTGGTTTCCTCCACCATAAGACCCTCCTCTCTGTGGCCCTCCCTGATGCCGCCCACCTCCACTTCTATACAGGACCCTGCCCTACCCCATTCTCCAGTGTCAAAATCATTTTCAAGGAAGGAGCCAGTGAATGTGTTTATCTTTAAAAGCAGCTAAAATGCAAAATGGGAATACAGAGAATTTCCCATTTGATGTAGGTTTGCTATCTCTACTGGTGGAATTTCAGATAGTGGGCTGGAAGTGGGAGTGGAGAGCTAGGGAGCTCTTTTGGAGAACTGCTCCCTGAAATGACAGTATCTAGCAGCTGACAGTTCTGTATTTGGCACGGGCAGCTTTGGCCCTGAGGGCAGGAGCACTATAAGAGTGTACACCTGTTTGTGTGTGTGTGTGTGTGTGTATAAATGGTCAGGGGTTACTGTCACTAGAAGGGGCATTTGTTGAGCACCCAGTATCTACTTGTGGGATGTGAAACTTTGCTATAGAAAGTTACTCACTTTACTGCATAGAGTTAGTAACTCATTCGTGCTGGCTACCATCTGCCAGGGCAGTTATTAGGCCACAAGAAGAGTGGTGTTTTTGCTTACAAAGCCAGTGCCTCTAGCTAGTCTGCACACTGAGCCTCTGGCTGGGGGCATTAGCTCCCTGCTCACTAAGCTGCTTTATTATATTTCGTAGCCAGTTTTGACCGGTTCTGTAGCACCCAAGGCTATAGTCCCTGCTGGAAAATGAAAAGGAAAAAACTTGCTTTAGGCGTCAGGCCAAGAGTGGGGTATACAATCCAGTATGGTTGAAGAATTTTACTCAAATCAGAGGCTGGCCCAGAGAAGGAAGTAGACATGAATTTAAAAAATGGTAAAAGGCTCTAGGAGCACACTGCTTGTCCTTGCTGATAAATCAAACCCTCTGGGGAGTTCAGTGGGCCTCTGCTGCTGTCATTGACCAGAAAGCCAAATTAGGTGATGAATAGGCAACAAGCTAATTAACATTGGGAACAGTGCTCCTGGAAAATAGCACAAGGCTCCAGTCCCCACGTTTAGGGGTTGGACTACACTCTCAAAGAAGCTTCTTTGGACCACTGTTGGCCCCCGGGGTCCACCAAGAGCTTCACAAAATGGCCTTTTATAGCCTCCATGTGGCCACCATAACAATGAGTCTATTTCTTTACTGGCAAGTATTAATTATTCACTTGTAGTTGACGAATCCAGACATCAGTCACCTCATTGGAGTCTTTGTGAAAGGCCTTTGGTCTTGTCATTCTGAGGAGCTAAGCTCTGTCTAGGATCCAGAGGATGGCCCCTGCAGCAGTGGTGGAGGTGGCGGGAGGGGGTGGAGACCAGCTGTGATGGGGGAGGGAGAGCTGGAACAACTTTGGAATGATGCATGAAAGTGCCAAGCAGAGTGCTTAGCACGTAGCAAATACTATTATATTTATATTTTAATTTATTGTTACAATGCGTTAATTATATAAGCCATAAGAATCTGGCTCATATGTGTAGCCAACCCTTAGTTCTTACCTACCCCTCCACCTCCAGAGCTTGCTTGGACTTTGCTTTTGTGAGGGAAGTTGGTCTCTGAGTTCCAGGTTTGCCGGCCAAAGAAAGATCAGAAGGGTTCCAGGTAGGAGGTGCTCTTGGGTAGCACTGTGGATAGTGGGTAGAACTTGAGCTGGCAGGGAGAAGGGGGAGGGACTAGACTGAGCATAAGAAACCCAGAGCAGTTCTCACATTTCAACACATGGTGCTGACAAAGGACCTCTTCCTCTGCATACATTCAGCATTTTGCAACTGACCAAAAATATTGAGGCTCTGCTTTGCTTCAAAGGCAGAGCAGTGCAGTGCCACTTAGGACTTGCTGTGTGCCTGTAAGCCAGCTGCTACCTCTCTGATTTAAAAAATGGAGTAATGGAAAGCAGTCTGCCCAGCCTGTCACCTGCCCTGTCAGTCATGGAAGCCAATGGATGAGATAATATTTATTCATCCCAGCCTGAGCAGAAAAGGCCATGGAATAGAGAAGGAGGCTCCTGCATGTGTGGCTCTTTTGGATAAGACCCTCCATTCCTAAAGGAACAGTTTGTTAGTTGTATATTGTGCAATTTAAGAAGAAATCTGTGGCCTCTCTGTACTGTCAAGCCAACGGGAAACTGAAAGGCACTTTGTGATTTACGGAGTCTGTCAATCAAGGCCCCTGGATGGCCTTGTCTGCACAAAGACACTTCAGAATTCAGTCAGTGGGTGTGGGGTGCCTCCCAGGATGCAGAGTTGGGATAGTAGCTTCCTGGCCATGGCCATTATGCCAAAGGCTGTGGGTGATCTGCCATACTTCTTGGGCCTTGACAATAGAGGAAAAAATGAATTGGGTGCAAATTGTTGAAAGAAATGCTTTCCAAAAGGCAGAGCTTGAGTTCAAGAATTTCTCACAGAGACCGTTCTGGCTGAGACACATGTTGCTAGACTTATGGCGACTCAGCACAGGGAGAGGGAAAAGTAAATGGGACTTGGACTGTGAGATGCCTGAGAGAGACCCAATGATGAAGTCAGCAGCAGGCCTTTTGATTGTGCATTTGCATCATCGCTAGGTCATTGTAGAGCAGTAGTTCTCAGACTTTAGTCTCTAGGAGGAATGGAGGGTTGTTGACTATGTCCGTGTAATATGGTCTGTTTTCTCAGTAAGGTGGGCGGGGAAGTCCTCTGCAGAAAGTTAGGGGCATGGACTGGTTGGAAACTCAGGGGACTTCTGGGATTTGGAACAACTGCCTTTGTGGGTGGAATAAGAAATCAGCTGAGGATGAATGAGAGAATTGTCTAACTTTACTGAAGACCCGGTGGAGATCAAAGCAGATCACAAAGACTAAGCCTCATAGAAGACACTCAATAAATAACTCAGTGTTAAGTGAAGGGATACCTGAGAACTATTTGTGATTTTAAAATGTGATGCTTTGAGACTGGTTCTGGTCATGTATGAATGGTGAGACAAGAATTAAAAACTGGAGATCAGCTCTCAGTCTCTAATCTGTTAGAGTTTCATAAACGAAAGAAAAATGGGGACCTGCCTCTTATGGTTTCAGGTAGAAACTGTGGCAGAAGAATTTTCTATAGAATTCTCCTCAAATTCTTGTAGTAATAAGGCTGGCTATACTGTGGGGCCTTAGAGAACCATGGTATTTTAATTCCCTCCCCTTTTTTTAACCAGAAGACCTGTATTTTGGTCCTTGGTTCATGCATTCAACAAAATCATTCCTGAGTTTTAATTAAGCAAGTGATGCCTGGTATGTGCCTCCTCTGTGATGGTTGCTCTGGGTCAAACCCAAGAAAGATCTGTGGCATCCTTGGTGATGCAACGTATAAGTTTATAATGCAGTAGGAGACTGTGAATTCTAGACTGAGTGCCGTGTGAATCCAGAGAAAGGCAGATCTACAAGGGAGTAGAGATGGTTTGAGCAAAGGCACAAAGCAAGGATATTGTCACAACAAGTTATGATGCTGTGTACATCTTGGCGATAGTGGATGGTTCCCATGGTCCTTAAAGTGTGGTCTGTAAGGGAGCCCTTTAGATGAAATGTCCCAACCATAGGTATAGCCATTTGTTTTAGAGAGAGGCTCAAGTCTAGAGATTCTTACCTGGTTGGTTTTGTTGTCGTTTTAGTGCATGTGGTGGGCAATGTCGACACACTCAACACATGCGCCCTGCAGCCGCTGCTTCAGCTCTACCTTCTGCAGTTCTACTTGTTGGACATGGAAGTGATATTATGGGGGGACCTTGAACCCTTGCCTCACAAATAATAAAAATTACCTTGTTTGCAAACCTCAGTATGTATTTTCGAGATACAGTCTCACGAAAAGGAGAGAGAGAGAGACAGAGAGAGAGAGAGAGAGAAATAGTTTCATTGTGTTGCCCTGTGTAGAGTGCTGGGGCATCATCACTCACAGCAACCTCAAACTCCTGGATTCAAGCATTTCTCTTGCCTTAGCATCATGAGTAGCTGAGATGACAGGTGCCCATCACCACACCTTGCTAGTTTTTCTATTTTTAGTAGAGATGGCATCTCACTCTTGCTGAAGATGGTCTCAAACTGCTGAGCTCAGAAATCCATCCATCTTAGCTTCCCAGAGTGCTAGGATTACCTCAGTATTTTAAGTTGTTATTTATCAAGTTATCCATAACAACCTTCACAGTGTAGGTTTTGACATCATGGTTGAGAGAGAACTGTTACTCAGCCAACCTCCCTATTTTACACTTTAGAGTAATGACTTGTGATTTGGGCCTTTTAGTCTTCAGACGGAGGCGTGTTCAGAAGACCTACAGTTTCATGCTCATGAAGCTGAGGTCTGTGTGCTCCAATCTGAAGGCCAAACCTGAAGTCTCACCATCTGTATCCATAGCATATGCAGTGGCTTCCCTTTCTGAGTTTCAGCAGGTGCCTCTGGAGGCGGCTGGTCTCTTGGGGTTACAAGTCATGTTGGTGTGCCTCATGTGATCGCCTGGCAGGGTCCCAACAGGAGCGAATCAGCAAGCTACCTCCAGTGGTCTGGCCTTCCCTCCTGAGAGGGTGGGGGCCTGCCCCCGAGCTGCTGGTATCTGGTTGGTTTCACCGGAAAGGCCTCCTCCACCCTGCCAAACACAGGAAGCACCTGAGTAAAATGGCAAATGAAGCGGCAAGGCCCTGAGCCCCGCTGAGATCCTTTTCTTTGCCTCTTCATAAGCAACAAGGAGGGTAGGCCTTCTCCAGAAGCTCAAGTCGAGGCTTAGATTTCTCTGCTCTGACCTCAAGTCCCCTGTGTGGAGAGAAGCTGCAGATGACAGGGCCTCTGATCCCAGGACAGAGGTGGTGAAGGACTCACACAGTAAAGACTGCCTTGCCAGTCAGTACTCGCTGGATGTCTGAACTGCTGGCAAGGAGGCGTTGGGTTGTTGTCTTTTAAGGTAAATTATTAAATTTGGATCAAAGCAATACATGTACATGCTTTTAAAAAATCAAACAGTATTGAAAGACTGAATAAAAACAACCACCCAGTGCCCCCCTTGCCCTTGCCTAGAGGCTGCTGCTGTTTCTTCCATAGCTCCTCCAGTGCTCTAAATATGCTTATGCTGCTGTTTCTTGATTTATCTATTCTGCATGTTGCCTGTTTGCTTCCTGCTGTGATGGATGATGATTTTACTTTCTTACACTATCCGCCTCCCTCCCCTGCCCCCATCGCCCAGCATAGGAAGAGCTCTATTTTAGCCTAAAATCATGCTGAAAGCATCTGCATTATTAAGATGTGTAAATGATGATCACAAGACCGCCAAGTAACGTCCTTTGATTGTATTTTCTGTTTTGTGTGGCTTTTTGTTTCGTTCCAGAATTAGAGCTCTGTTTTTCTTTCTTTCTTAAAAGTATTCTTTTTCTTTCAAGCTTTGTCATACCACTTATTGTATTGTGTTCCCTTGTCTTCTCCAGAAGTTGCGATGTGAGCTGATGAGTCCCCTAACCAGCCAAGTGACTATGTCTTCTCCTCTCTAGTCAGTTGGAGAGGGAGTCTCCCTCTCATTCTAAACCCTTCCCCACCTACCTCAGAGAGTTTTATCATCAGGGTGGGGCAGTCCCAGGACCTGACAAATGGCAGCAAAATCAAAACAGGCAGGGGGAAGGACCAAGCAGGCTGGTTTCAGTGGTGTCTCATGGTGGTCCATTTCATCCTGCAGTTGAGGGAGCCCCTCGGTGAGGTAGCATGAGTAGGTCCATAGCATTCTCTTTCTCTCCCATTGTCCCAGCAGGCTGGTTTCAGTAGTGCTTCATGGTGGTCCATTTCATCCTGCGGTTGAGGGGGCCCCTCGGTGGGGTAGCATGGGTAGGTCCGTAGCATTCTTTCTCTCTCATTGTCCCCTGTTGATTTTTGCTCACCACAGTCTCTGCTAGTAGGGGTGGGAGGGCATCATAATCTCCACACTCCCCAGGCTCCTGCTCCATCTCCAGCTCTCCTTGTACCCCTCCTGCTGTATTATACCCCAAATTTCCCAAAAGTTATTATAAAAATACTAAGATTTTCTGATAATAGTTTTATTGAGATGCAACTTACATACTATACGATTCTGCTATTTTAAACATACTGTTCAGTGATGCTTAGTGTTATTTGCAGAGTTGTGCAACCCTGATTGCAGTCTATTTTAGAGTGTTTCTGCACCCCATAAAGGAACCTCATGGCATTTAGCAGTGCCACCTATTTCCCCACCCCCCAGTGGTCCTAATCTGCTTTCTGTTTTCATAGATTTTCCTGTTGTGGACATGTACAACAGGGGGTCTTCTGTGGCAGATTTCCTTTCCTTAACATAGTTTTTTCAAGGTTCATCCATGTTGTGGCAAGTATCAGTGCTTCATTCCTTTTTGTGGCTGAATAATATTCCATTGTATGGATCTGTCACATTTTATTTATTCATTTATCAGTTGATGGACATTTGAGTTATTTTTACTTTTTAACTATTACAAATAATGCTGCTATGAATGTCCACGTACACGTTTTTGTGTGGACATGTGTATCCATTTATCTTGGAGTTATATCTAGGTAATGGAGTTGATAGGTCATATGATAATTCTATGTTTAAAAATTTGAGGAACTTCCTATCTTTTTTCCAAAGTTGCTGTATCATTTTGCATTCCCACTAGCAATGGTATTTCCAATCTCTCCACATCCTTGCCAACACTTGTATTCCGTGTCCTTTTTAGTATAGCCATCCTAGTGGGTGTGAAGTTGTAGCATGTTTGATTTATATTTCCCTAATGACTAAAAATATTAATCTTTTCACGTGCTTATTGGCTATTTATATGTGTGTGTATCTTTGGAGAAAGGATCCGATCCTTTGCCTGCTTTTAAAATTGAGTAGTTTGTCTTTTTATTGTTGAGTTTTAAGAGTACTTTCTATATCGTGGATACATAGTACTTACCATACATAATGATATGCACTTATTTTCTTTCATTTTGTGGATTGTCTTTCACTTTCTTGATGGTGTCCTTTGAAGCCCAGAAGTTTTCTTTGTTTTCATTTTTATTTATTTATCTATTTTACTTTATTTTATTTGAATTTATTTTTGAGACAGAGTCTCACTACATCGCCCTCGGTAGATGCTGTGGCATCACAGCTCACAGCAACCTCAAACTCTTAGGCTTAAGTAATTCTCTTGCCTCAGTCTCCTGAGCAGCTGGGACAACAGGCGCCCACCACGACACCTGGCTATTTTTTTGGTTGCAGTTGTCACTGTTGTTTAGCAGACCTGGGCTGGGCTCGAACCTGTCAGCACTGGTGTATGTGACTGGCGCCCTTGCTCACTGAGCTACAGACGCCGAGCCAAAGCACAGAAGTTTGTAATTTTGATGGTGTTGACTTGTTAATGAAGTACATTTATAAAGGGTTTGAGAAGCCCACAGAAAACAGCAGCGCAGTGTTACTCCAGTGGCACGAAAAGGCCTTAGCAGTAGGAGGACTAGGCTCCATTATAAGAGTTCTTACAGCAAGAAAGACTGTTTAAAAAAAAAAAAAAAAAGACTCATGTTACCTTGAGAAGAACTTTGGATGCCCAGGCTGGTGAAGAAGGGACCGAAAATGGACCATCTTCCTAGGAACTCCCAACTAAACTATTTCAGGACATGTATCCACTGAAATGTATCTTATTTTCAAGGTGGAGGGAGAAATCATTTTACTGTTTCCTAAATCCTTTGCAGGATCTGATAGTCTATGCCTTTGTCTACAGAACTGACATTGTGACTGTTTTACCAGAGTGGCTGGCCAGCAGTGGTCAGGTGTACCTG
>CAUYTI010011633.1:0-20039 GCA_963575145.1 Galago senegalensis
AGGTGAAATATTTGGGAATTTACCTAACAAAGGATCTGAAAGATCTCTATAAAGAGAACTATGAAACTCTAAGAAAAGAAATAGCTGAAGATGTTAACAAATGGAAAAACATACCATGCTCATGGCTAGGAAGAATCAACACAGTTAAAATGTCCATACTATCCAAAGCAATATACACTTGTAATGCAATCCCTATTAAAGATCCACTGTTATACTTTAAAGATAATATTTTGTTTTATATGGAATCAGAAAAAACCTTGAATAGCCAAGACATTACTCAGAAATAAAAACAAAGCAGAAGGAATTATGCTACCAGACCTCAGACTATACTATAAATCAATAGTGATGAAAACATCTATGGGACTACACAAAAACAGAGAGGTAGATGTATGGAATAGAATAGAGAACCAAGAGATGAACCCAGCTACTTATCGTTATTTGATCTTTGACAAGCCAATTAAAAACATTCAACGGGGAAAAGAGTCCCTATTTAACAAATAGTGCTGGGTGAACTGTGTGGTGACCTGTAGAAGACTGAAACTGGACCCACACTTTTCATCATTAACTAAGATAGACTCTCACTGGATTAAAGATTTAATTTATTATTATTTTTTAACCAAGAGACTTTACTAGTGTATTATATTGTTAAATATGAATCATATCTCCAAATTGAAAAGTAACTTTTTTTTTGGTGTAATCCTTCTATTTTTCTTGACAATAAGCTGTACTAATTACCAGTGGGTATACATTGATCCTCAACATTTCAAGGAGAACAACATTGTCCCCTGGGTATTGCAGAAGGTTTTAAGTGAAGCTACATCAGTGATTATCTTGTTTTAAGTCACCCAATAAATGTGAAAACATTATTTCGAAAAAGCACAAGTATTTAAAACTCACAGCAGCTCATAAACACAAGTCTCTTGAACTATTTAACAATTATTATCAAAACATGTTAAGCCAAGAACTAGCACATCTTTGTCATGTTCAGGATAATAAAAGACTTTGGAAATGAATCACATAAACAAAGAAACCATTTTTTGCCTGACAAATTTAATGTGAAAGGACATTTTTTATTATATTCATAGTAAATAATCTTTCCAACATTCAAAAAAAATTCAGTGCTCACTTCAGCAGCACATATACTAAAATTGGAATGATACAGAGATTAGCGTGGCCCCTGCGCAAGGATGACACACAAATTAGTGAAGCATTCCATATTTTTTACTCAACACTATTATGAAATTAATTTATAGTTTTCATAGGAAAGCTATAACCTAATTTTAGCTCAAGAATATGGGGAAAAGAGAGAGGGAGGGGAAGGGAGGAAGGAGGTTGATTGGTGGGACCACGCCTATGGTTTATCCTATAATGGTACATGTGAATCTTTCTAAATGTAGATTACAAATGTCTTAACACAATAACTAAGAAAATGACATGAAGACTATGTTAACCAGATGTAAGAAAGTATTTCTAATTGTATATGGAAACAACACACTGTACACCATGATAGTATTGATGTACACAGCTATGATTAAAAAAAATGCATTACCTTTAAAGAGAAAGAGATGACAAAGTGCTGATGACAAACCAGCAGAAGGAAGAAAGCATGGACTTCAGAAACATAGATGGAATTTCAATTTCAGCCTCTGTCATTTGCTGTATAAATTTTCATAAGTCACTCAAACTTTCTTAGCCCCCAATTCTTTATCAATAACATGAGAAAAATACTGATAGGATAATACTTGCAAGGTATGTAAGAATTATGTTGAGAAACTATGCTAACATTCTCAGCTCAGAGTCTGACAATTGTGAAGTGCAGGAAATATAGGCCACTCCACACTTGCTCCTTTTAACTTTTAGTTATATGACTAATTAATTTGTTTTCAAATAAGTCATAAAGCATCTACAAACACATCAAGGGTTAAAATGAGCAGGAACAGACATGTGGGTTAAAATAAAAATGTCAAAGTTTACTTCAGCTCTTTCTCCTCATCTCTTTCACTCTCCCTAACTCCAAGAACTACCCATCAGTACATGGACTCTGTTTTCCCTTTGCTGTGCTGTCTCATAATCATCCTACTCCTTCTGGAGCTCAGTTTCTCATCCCAGGTTTGTGTCTGAGGAAGATTTACCAAACTGCTGTCAGTACCCCAGTAGATAAAGAGTACAGAGACACAGCCAACTTCCCTGAAGTGCTCCTGCCCTGCACTGGGAGGTCACTGATTCTTCATCCCTCAAGTTTTGTGGGGTTTATGCCAATCTTGGATTAGAAAATTCAGTTTTTTTCTATAACTTAATTTACCAAATGTAAATTTCTGTGCTTGGTTTTCCCTAAAGCCCTAGCTACACCCTTGTGTTCCACCTGCTTTATTCACACCAGCATTCTCAGCTTATAATGAACAATGCATGTTCCTTTATTCTTTGGCTTATTTTATTTTAATTATATTTTATGAGGAATATCCCCTTTTCCTACACACTGTTGCAAAATTTGCAATACATAAATCCTTGGATGAAAACCACTGTCACAGGGTAGCAGTGTTCCTTTTTTTACTCCATATACTTGGTACAGTTACAGGTATTGAAAGGAAAGAAGCAAAATGTCATGCTGTATTCTGTTCACTATTATATTATGCTTATTACTGTTTTCTTTCTACATGACTTGGGGAAATCGCCATATTTTATATTTTTTAATTTTTTTCAGTGTGACTATACTATGCTAGGCATGTACATGGTTGATACCCATTGAATGCAAAAATCAGGGTGATACCTCAGAGAAAGACAAAGATCAGAGCTCAACAGAATGGCAGCTGTGGAAAGACAAATACAGTAGAGTTTACCTTTAGTCTAATGGAGAGTTTTCCACTTACAAGACGGCGTAACTTCAGTGTCTTCCAAATGAGAGAAAGATACAAGATAAGATACATCACTCATCTGAAACCAACTCACCTGAAGTTACTGTTTTATTTACTAGTGGTCTTGAAGCAAGTTCCCACTAAAATTTAGTCATTACTATTAAAGCTGGTAAATAGATCGATAGTCCACAATAAATTTCAATGACTCTTCCAAGAGTATATTTCTTTCTTGCCAGGAGGAGGATCTCAAGGACAGGCAGGAGGAGAATAAGAAAGAGAAAAGATGAAAAAAGTTGGGAAGCAGATCCTGACTCCTAGGAAAGAAATGTACGGTGTATGTATACCTCCATCACCTTGGGGCATTTAGACCCAAGAGAACATTACAGTATTGGTTATTTTTAGAACATAAACTAAGAAATTAGATTAAATGAAGAATGTAATTTCTTCTAAATTACTGGAGACAATGCTTATTTAAGTTTATTTTCCTCATTTATTTTGACTTTTTGGTCCTAGAAAATATAGTAAATCACTTAGAAAATAATAGTAACTACAGTAAAAATCAAAGGAAAGTGGAAATCAGTGAGAATGCAATAATTAGTACATAACGGGTATTAATATTTATTGTATTTTTGGTGTGTGATAGCATGTATATTGTGTCTTGCAGTGTATAAATAGAATGTACACTCTGCCTTTTTAATTTTACATAAAGAATTGATCCTTTCCTTTGAAATCACTGATTCACCTTATCTGAAAGTAATTTAGCTTTCCTCTAAATATTCGCAGGGCACACTTACATGCTGCTATTAATACACACCTTCCTAAAAAAAAAAAAATGTATTTTGGGAACAGATTTAACTCTCTAAAATCACTGGTTGTCAACAAATGTATTGATTCCACCTCATTTACATATGCGTAGTTCCTGAAAAATTCCTTGATTTTTTAGTCTTATAAGTCTTCTTATACTCTCTATGAAAGAACACTAAAAGCCGTTTGTTACAGGGCACAGAATTTTTGTTATAGATGGCATGGCCTTCGTTGGTCCATAACTCCATTATCCACATTATCAATCACCCATGAGGATTGACATGATGCATCAACAACAGCTCTGCAACAAGAAATAGCTTAGAAGTCAATTTTTGCACAAGAGCTACTCAAATATCACAGCTTTATGTGTCATTTGTATTAATTTTGTATGCCACACAATAAATTACCACTGTCTTAGAGCCTTAAACTAATACACACTTTCATATCACCGTTTGATATGATTCTGTGATTTTCTATGGAAATACTATGATTTTCCCCTGCTCCTCACCATTAGTTGGATCAAGTTCCAGGCTCCATATTCAACTCCATGAATTCCCACCATTACATTCTTTATCACCATCCCCAGATAGATAATAATGAGTACCCATAATGAGTATAATCTCTTCAGTAGCAAGTGGGCCTGGTCAGATACACTTTAATCTTTCATTATTGTTCACACTATCAATAAATGGCTTCCCCTTCATCATTCAACCGTAATAGTAAGCCTGCTACAACTGCTCTGTCTGCTTAGAAAATTTGTTGGGTCAAAAATAAAATAACACTCAGATAGAGACTTAGTATTCTTATGGATAGTAGCTCAATTCACAATCAGAAAGATGTGGAAACAACTCAAGTGCTCATCAACCCATGACTGTATTAATAAACTGTGTTATATGTATACTGTAGAATACTATTCAGTCATAGAAAGATGGAGACTTTACATCTTTGCATTTACCTGGATAGAGTTGAAAAACATTCTCCTTAGTAAAGAATCTTAATAATGGAAAAACAAGCATCCCATGTACTCAATACTAATTTTAAGCAAGTAGATAGACAGCTACAGGCCCACACAAGAGAAAAACAATTAAATTCAAGAAGGAGGTCACAAGGTTCATGAATCCCCCACTGAATGAATACAGTGTAGAAGTAGACAGTATATACCTCCTGAGTGAAGGACTCCAATACAACTAGGACTTTTCCTAACAAAAGCAAAAGATGTAAGCTAATCATATGTACCCATATGTTAACCTGACATAAAACAAACAAAAAACACAATAAGTGTATATGTTTGTTTAGATTCTTTCTCTTCAGAGTGTGGTCCAATTACCAGTAACACGGCATCTTTGGAGATGTGCTAGAAATGCAGACAGATCCACTGTAATTTAATCAGCATTTTATACCTTATAGATCTTTCAAATGTATATTAAAGTCTAAAAATAACTCATTGTCATTATCTTGATTTGATGAAAATGCTGGTGACGCAGTAAGGTAATTTAGTTAATTAAAAATAAATAAAAGACATTTATGTTTTTCTAATTTTTCTATGTGGTCCTTTATCACCTTGTTTCCTCTTTCTTTTTTTTTAAATTACAGCTGTGTACATTAATGCAATCATGGGGTACAGTGTGGCTTTTTCAGATACAGTCAAAATACTCTCATCAAACTGGTTAATGTAGCCTTCATGTCAGTTCCTTAGTTATTAAGACATTCATATTCTGCTTTTAGAAAGAATCACTTGTACCCTTGTAAGATAAACCATAGAGGTGATCCCACCAATCACCCTCCCTCCCCCCCCACCCCTCCCCTAACCCTCACCCTTCCCCATATTCTAAGGCTATAATTAGGTCATCTCTTTTCTATGAAAGCTATAATTTAGTTTCAAATTAGGGCTATGTATGTTGGGTACTTTTTCTTCCATTCTTGAGATAGTTTACCAAAAAGAACATTTTCCAGCTCCATCCATGTAAACATGAAGGAAGTAAAGTCTCCATCTTTCTTTAAGGCTGCATAGTATTCCATGTTCTACATATACCACAGTTTATTGATCCATTTGTGGATCAATGGACACTTGGGCTTCTTCTATGACCTAGCAATTATGAATTGGGTGCAATAAACATTCTGATACAAATGTCTTTGTTGTAATGTGATTTTTGTTCTTCTAGATATATACCTAATAAAGGAATTGTAGGATCAAATGGCAGGTTTATTTTTAGTTCTGTAAGTGTTCTCCAGATGTCTTTCCAAAAGGAATGAATTAGTTCTTATTCCCACCAGCAGTGTAGAAGTGTTCCCTTTTCTCCACATCTGCACCAACATCTCTGGTTTTCCAATTTTGTGATATGGACTAATCTTACTGGAGTTAGGTGATATCTCAAAGTAGTTTTAATTTACATTTCTATAATGATTAAGGATAGTGAGCATTTTTTCATATATCTGTAGGCCATGTGCCTATCTTCTTAGAGAAATTTCCATTCAAGTCCCTTGCCCACCCTGAGATGGGATCACTCGTTCTCTTCTTGCTAATACATTTGAGTTCACTGTGGATTCTGGGTATTAAACCTTTGTCAGAGACATAACCTGCAAATATTTTTTCCCGTTCTGAGGGCTGTCTACTTGCTTTAATTACTGTGTTCTTGGCTGTTTAGAGGCTTTTTAGTTTGATCAGGTCCCAATAGTGTATTTTTGATGTTGTTTCAATTGTCCAAGGGGTCCTCCTCATAAAATTTTCTCCCAGGCTGATTTCTTCAAGTGTTTTCCCTACACTTTCTTTCTAGTATTTTTATAGTTTCATGTATTAAGTTTAAATCTTTAATCCAGTGAGAGTATATCTTAGTTAATGGTGAAAGATGTGGGTCTAGTTTCAGTCTTCTACAGGTTACCAAACAGTTAGCCCAGCACCATTTATTAAATAGGGAATCTTTTCCCCACTTAATGTTTTTAATTCGCTTGTCAAAGATCAGGTAACAGTAGGTAACAGTAGGTAGCTAGATTCATCTCTTGGTTCTCTATTCTATTCCATACATCTACCTCTCTGTTTTTGTGCCAGTACCATGCTGTTTTGATCACTATGGATTTATAGTATAGTTTGAGGTCTGCTAACGTGGTTCCTCCTGCTTTGTTTTTATTCCTGAGGAATGTCTTGGCTATTCAAGGTTTTTTCTGATTCCATATAAAATGAAATATTATTTTTTTTTCTAGATCTTTAAAGGATGACAGTGGAGCTTTAATAGGGATTGCATGAAAATTATATATTGCTTTGGGTAGTATGGACATTTTAACAATGTTGATTCCTCCAAGCCATGAGCATGGTATGTTTTTCCTTTTGTTAACATCTTCAGCTATTTCTTTTCTTAGCATTTCATAGTTCTCTTTATAGAGATCTTTCTCACCCTTTCTTAGGTAAACTCCCAAATATTTCATCTTCTTTGGCACTACCATGAACAGAATAGAGTCCTTGATGGTTTTTCAGCTTGGCTACTGTTGGTATATACAAAGGCTACAGATTTATGAGTGTTGATTTTGTAACCTGAGATGCTGCTCTATTCCTTGATCACTTCTCAGAGTTTAGTAGTAGAATCCCTGGTATCTTCCAGATATACAATCATATCATCTGCAAAGAGTGAAAGTTTAAACTCTTCTGATCCTATATGGATACCCTTGATCACTTTTTCTTCCCTAATTGAGATGGCTAAAACTTCCATTACAATGTTAAAGAGCAATGGAGAAAATGGACAATCTTGCCTCATTCTTGATCTGAGTGGAAATGATTTCAACTTAACTCCATTCAATACAATATTGGCTGTGAGTATGCTGTAGATGGCCTCTATTGGTTTAAGAAATGTCCCTTCTATACCAATGTTCTGATCATGAAGGGATGCTGGATATCATAAAAAGCTTTTCTGCATCAATTGAGAGAATCATATGGTCTTTGATTTTTAATTTATTTATATGATGAATTATATTTATAGATTTATGTGTGTTGAACCATCCTTGAGATCCTGGGATAAAACCCACTTGGTCATGGGGTATAATTTCTTTGATGTGTTGCTGGATTCTGTTTGTCAGGATTTTGTTGAATATTTTCACATCAATACTCATTAGTGATATTGGTCTATAATTTTCTTTTCTTGTTGGGTTTTTTCCTGGTTTGGGGATCAAGGAGATGTTTACTGGGTCGTATTCTGTCTTTCTCTATATTTTGGAAAACATTGAGTAAGGTACTAGTTCCTGTTTAAAATTTTGGTAGAATTCTGACATGAAGCCATCTAGTCCTGGGCTTTTCTTTGTAGGGAGATTTTGTATAGTTGATACTATTTCAGAACTTGATATAGGCCTGTTCAACATTTCCATTTCCTTCTGGCTAAGTCTAGGGAGGTGGCATGCTTCCAAGAATTGGTCAATTTCCTTCAGATTATCATATTTCTGGGAATAAATTTTCTTGTAATATTCATTAAGGATTTTTTGAATTTCTAAAGGGTCTGTTGTTATTTCATCTTTACCATTTCTGATTGTTGAGATTAAAGATTTTACTCTTTTTCTCTTGGTTAGGCTGGCCAAAGTTTTATCTGTTTTATTAACTTTTTCAAAAAACCAACTTTTTGAAAACAAAAAGGATTATACATCAGATCAATAAATTTAATTCTGCTTTAATTTTGGTTATTTCTTTTCTTCTTCCTGATTTGGGATTGAAATGTTCTTCCTTTTCCAGCTGCTTAAGATGTCTCATTAAGTTGTTAACTTTCCTCTCTTTCCGTTTTCTTGAGGAAGGCTTGTAATGCTATAAATTTCCCTCTTAGGATTGCCTTTGCAGTATCCCAGAAGTTCTGATAACTCATGTCTTCATTGTCATTTTGTTCTAAAAATTTGGTAATTTCCTTCTTGATCTTGTCTCTGACCCACCTATCATTCAGCATAAGATTATTTAGCTTCCATGTTTTTGTATGAGTCTGTACATTCCTGTTGTTATTGAGTTCCACTTTTATTCCATGATGGTCTGAGAAGATGCATGGTATAATTTCTATTCTTTTAAATTTTCTGAGGTTAGATTTGTGACCTAAGATGTGATCAATTTTGGAATATGTTCCATGGACTGATGAGAAAAATGTGCATTCAGTTTTGTTAGGATGAAATGTTCTGTAGATGTCTGTTAATTCCAAAAGTTGAATGGTTAAATTTAAATCTAAAGTTTCTTTGCTAAGCTTTTTATTGGATGATTTATCCAACACTGCTAAACGAGTGTTAAAATCTCCAACTATGATGGAGCTGGGAGAGATCAAGTTGCTCATGCCTGTTAGAGTGTCTCTTATAAATTGAGGTACATTCTGGTTGGGTACATAAATATTAATAATTAAGATTGCATCATATTGAGTATTACCCTTAAGAAATATAAAGTGGCCATCTTTGTCTTTGCTTACTTTTGTTGGTTTAAAACCTACTGTATCTGAGAATAAAATTGCAACACCTGCTTTTTCTGCTTTCCATTTCCCTGGAATATAGATGACCATCCCTTCACCCTGAGTCTATAATTGTCTTTTAAGGTAAGATGAGATTCTTGTATAAAACAGATGTCTGGTCTGAGTTTCTGTATCCAATCAGCCAGGCTGTGCCTCTTTAGAGGACAATTTAAACTATTCATATTGATTGAAATTATTGATAAGCCTGGTAGAATTTTAGGTATTGAATTGTTCGAAAGTCCGGTGGACATTTGTAATCCTTTTGCCACTGTGGAAGTTGGAATTTGATCAAAATTTTCTGAGTGAGTTTACGTTTGTGGTGGAGGATTACACTGGTCATTATGGAGGATAGGTCTGAGAATTTCCTGGAGAGCTGGTTTAGATATGGAAAATTTCTTCAATGTGTGAATGTCATTGAAGTATCTAATTTCTGCATCATAAGTGAAACTCAGTTTAGCTGGATACAGGATCCTGTGTTGAAAGTTATTTTGTTTTAGGAGATTAAAAGTTGATGACCACCCTCTTCTAGCCTAAAAGATTTTGGCAGGAAGATCTGCAGTAATTCTAATACTCTTCCCCTCGTAGGTTATGGTTTTTTTACTTCTAGCTGCTTTTAGGAATTTCTCTTTCATATTAACTTTAGTGAAGTTCATTATGATGTGTCTGGGGATGTCTTATTTGGGTTGAGCCATGCTGGGGTTCAGAAGCTCTCTGCTATCTGAATCAGGATCTCTTAGCATATCTGGAAAGTTTTCTTTCATAATTTCATGCAGAAGAGCCTCTATGAATTGTGAAGCAACTTCGTCGCCTTCAGGGATTCCTATAAGGCAAATATTAGTTTTCTTCAAATTATCCCAGAGCTCTCTGAGAGAATGATTCATCTTTGCTTTCCATTTCTGTTTGGAATGCTCCTTGAATTTCTAACTCTATCTTTGCTTCTATTCTATTAATCTTATTTGCAATCCAAATTCTGAATTTGATTTCTGACATCTCAGCCAACTGTTTATGAAGGGGATCTTCAGGTGCCTCTGCCTTATCCTTTCTTGGGGAGGAAGTTGATCTACTCTGGTTATTCACATTACCGGAGCTTTTCCGTTTATTCTGCCCCATGATTATTTTACCTCATTTGTATTTTCCCCTTGAGCTTTGTCAAGGAACCGTACAGTGTTATGGCCTGAAAGACTGGGGACCTGCTTGGGGCTAAGTGGCTCTGTCATATTTTCAGTTGGTCTCTTTCCTACCCTAGTGAATCTGTTATTTTTAGTTGAAGTATCAGCTATGGAGAAATACCAGCAATTAAGTTGCCCTGCTCCCCACAAACAACAATTGAGCATGGAAATTCAAACCTTCCCTCAACTATACACCCAGGGTGCCACACTTTGTATAGTCCTTGGGTGATTTTCCTGGTTCATGGGGTCCAAATTAGTTGTCTCAGTCAGCACTGGTCTCAGGTGGGAGAATTCAAAAGTCTCCGGCAGCTAGATAGGAGAGGTCTACTGGCAGCTCAGATATGACTCACTCCAACACTCCATGAGGGCCAAAGGACCCACCCCACAAATGAATTAGTCTGGGAAGGTTGATGTCTCCTTCCCCATATTGCACCCAGTCACTGGTAATCCCACAGGGCTATGATCCAGAGATCTGAGTCCAGCAGAGGTACCATTGGTGTCTAATATAGGCAGGGGCAGTTCATTCAGTTCCAGCCCCATGCCTGGTTGAAGTTGCTGAAAGAACAGGACAGAGCAAGGCTAAATTCCTCTGTGGGTCAGAAGCTGCTAGAGTTGAAACAAAACTCAGCCCTGAACAGCAAGCAATTTGAGTTTACACTCAGATGTCAATTTCAGGGTTTGCCCACCCACTGCCTTTGTCTCAGCTATATTCCTTTGAGTGCTATTATGATCAGATAAACAGTCTACTTACAGCCCCTCTCTGTAAGTCTGTGAGCTGCATGTATCCTGGAACCTCTGGTTGCCCAGAGAGACAGGGTGTGTCTTCAGAATGGTCACAGGAATGTGAGTCTTTCCTGCTGCCACCACTGCTGGTTTGCAACTCAGGATACCTCAACTTCTATATGATTCCCTGTCAGCTGACCATCTTCTCCTCGCTCCCATGCCACAAAGTCAGTGCAGACTAGCTAGCACCAACCCTTTGCCCCTCTACTCCTCTCAAGAAAGTGCCCAAGAATCTGGACTCCAAAGGTGACAAACCTCTAGACCTTGGGGCATGGGGGGGAATCCTGGGAGTTCAAAGTTGCAGGTAGAGAATATAAGAATATATACAGTATAATATAGTTTTACAGTTTTATGCCTGGCAGGAGAGTGTTGTGGCACCCTAGTAGGGGTAGGAGGTCCAGTTTATAGGGGGGTCTCCCCCATACGATAGAGTGGGAAAATGTTTGAACTCTGCTTACTTGTTTGTATGGAGTAAACTGCGAACCCTTCTTGTTGGGGAGGGGACTCTCATCTGCTTGGTGGTAGATTTTGTTCCTTTTGATTGTCTTTTGGGGGTCTCATCTTGGCTCAGCAAGGATGACATGCATTCTTCAATCTTCTATCTTGGCTCAGCTCAAAACTATCATCTTACTTGCTAAACTTCTGTCCTTTAAGTCTCCTTCTGGATGGGAGCCTCAGCAAAACGCTGGCTGCAGTTTGCCATCTTGCCTCCACCCCCCTTCTTTCCTCTTTCATTGACAATCCAAAGATCTAAGAGAACTCACCTTTTCTCCACATATAAGCTAATGAACCAGAAGTAATGTAGTATATTTATTCTGTACCATAATAATTGATAATACTTATTTTTTATAAATACATTGAAATAAGATTATATATTTGACATCTTTAAGTAGCACACCACACATACAACACACACACAGACACACAGAAATACATGATCCCTGGTGACATTTAAGTTGTGATTTTTTATTTCATTTCCCAGAGTGACCATACTTGCAGTTTCATTATCTGGTGCCTTAGTAACTGCCCAGAAATAGCATCAAGTTACTTGTGATACGTAGTTTAAAAGTAATAAAAATTAAGAATAATTTTCTACTTCTTTATATCATATAATTGTCTATCTACACACATAAGACAAGGTTTGGTGATATAAATATAAAATTATAAGGTGAAGTTAAGCTTTATATGACATGATCAGATAACTCTTAGAAAATTATTAATATTGAATGACTCAGGAGACATAAAGCAGCAATATCAGGTGCTTACACAGTTCATGTCCTGGGGAACCTTGTGAACAGAAATAATGCTTTGATTCTTTTTTCTAACTCAGTCAGTTACTAGTTTAAGACAACTACATAAATGAAAAAGGTAAAGGATCTTAGAATCAACATATTTGCAACCATGCCTGGCAGGAAAATATCATTCTGTATAGATAAAGAGTGTAATCAAGTAATTATTAACTTTAAAATCAAAACAAGGATTACAAAAATTGCTTCTGAAATTTATCATCATGCCCATTGTTCTAGTAAATGCAATTTAAACAATCAAATTTGGTGTATTTATGAGATTAATGGTGATATTTGTGAGATTTATGGTGATATTTGTGAGATTAATGAGTGAATATTTCTCCCTTGGTAAACTTGCAGGAACATCAGATATAATCAATATTTACAATGGATATTCAAAGTCATGTTTAACATCACATTCTATATTATAATAAATGTAAGGACATTCTTGGGGAGAAAGTAACAAAGACCTTTGTAGACATTTAAAGACAGTGCCCAGACTGTCACGACCCTTCCAAATGCACACCCCTATTCCTCTATAGCTTTTTAGTTTTCCTCTGTAACTCCAACAATTCTCATTGCTAAAATTTAGTTGAAGGCTACTATTTTAAAATGATTCTTTCTGCCAGTATATAATTTTAGGTGTTGAGGTTTCATGGTCTGATATTTTCTTGTTACATAGGTTTCCTAGGCTTATCACAAAATTTGTCACCTGTTTGGAGACTTTAAATAATGAAAAATTATTTTCTCACAATTCTTGAGAAAAGAAGTCTGAAATCAAGGACCTGGGAAGACAATGCTCCCTCTGAAGGACATGGGGAGAATTTTTTCTTTCCCCCCGGTTTGTGGCAGCAAACTCTGGATTTACCTTTACTTTCACATGGCCTTTGTCTCTGTGTAGCTCCATGTTGTCATTTACTGTTACATAAGGACATGCTCACTGAACTTAGGGATCACCTCAATCTGTCATTATTTCATCTCAGTCCTAACTCAATTTTCTCTGTGATAATCTTATTCAAGATTATGTTTACTTCTGAGACTTTGGGTGGAAATAAATAGTTGAAGGGATGGTAACCATCCTACTTGTAATGTCTACTTCACTTATGATTCACAGGTATTTTTTCTGAACATTGATGGAAATAAAAAACAAATGACTAAATAAGGTTTTACTATAATAAATTGTAAGCTCTGCTGAATTATTTAAATAATTTGAATCATCCCTTCTACTACAAGAATTTAACACACTTCAACATAATAAATCTAATTCTTTTAGGGATTAAAGTGCTCAATAAATTGTGTTGGGTGATTCATCAACTTCCTGACACTCTCTTTCACATCTTTGTTCCTCAAGCCATAAATCAAAGGATTCATTCAGCATGGGGATAATGACTGCATAAAACACAGAACCCACTTTGACAATGAGCCAAGAGTTCTTAGAGTTGGGTACACAATAAAGGAACAGGACAGTCCCATGGAAAATGGTAATGGTAGTCAGGTGGGAAGCACAGGTGGAGAAAGCTTTTTGGCGCCCACCAGCAGAAGGCATTCTCAGGATAGTGACAAAGATGAGGACATAAGTAGTAAGGATGATTCCCAGGCTGCTCACTTCATCAAATATGGCAAAGGCAAAAGAAAATACTTGGATGCTGGAGGGATCAGAGCAGGAAACAGAGATGATGACAGAGAGCTCGCAGACAAAATTCCTGAGGATGTTAGAGCCACAAAAGGATAATGTCAAGAGAAAACAGGTGTGTGTAAGGAAACAGACTATTCCCCACATGTAGGGTCCCACCACTAAGGATGCACAGAGCTCTGGGGACATGACCACTGTGTAGAGCAGAGGGTTACAAACTGCCACATATCGGTCATAGGCCATCACAGCCAACATGAAGGTTTCTGCCACGGCAAATATGCAGATGAAGGAGAACTGCATGATGCATCCTGTGAAGGAGATGGTCCTGTCTTCCACAACCAAGTTCTCCAACAGTTTGGGTGTCACTGTGGTGGAATAACAGAAGTCAACAAAGGACAAGTGGCTAAGGAAAAAGTACATGGGGGTGTGGAGTTTGGGGTTTACCCTGATGATCATGATCATGCCCAGGTTCCCCAGCACAGTGACTGTGTAGATGGTCAGGAACACCAGGAACAGGGGCACCTGAAGGTTGGCATATTCTGAGAAGCCCAAGAGGATGAAGGTGACTCCAGAACTCTGATTTCCTACTGCTAACTGCATGATCATTGACTAAGATCTGAAATAATGGTAATAAATATAAAAATTAACTTGTACACTTATACTCTAGACACTCTGCCAAACAATTAGAAAATTTTTATTTAGATATCCAGGTAACTACATACATTATCATAAAAAGTAGCCCCACTATATTTATATGAGCACACTGGGCCACATATACATCAAGTAACTTATTTGACATCAGACAGATTCTTAGTGATGAACTAGATGGTGACACTGACCCTGAGTGATGAAGCTTAATGTATAGTGGATCCAATAATCCCCTAGGATGTCTTTCAAGATACCCTGATGATGCCAGAACCACAGATTTTAAGAAAATCTGTAAATGCCATGACTTTTGCTATATATACTTAGCCATGTTAAAGTTTTATAAAATAGGCACAGTAAGAGAATAATAACTAGTAATTAAATATACAAATTGTAGTAACACCATGTTCGCATCACAATTTTTGCACTTTAGAGGTTTTATTAAGTAAAACAAGGATGACTTGAACACAGGCACTATATATAATATGGCAATGGGTGACCAGATAAAGGAGGGGGCTTCTAAGACACCAAGGGGGGATTTACACTGGACAAGGGGATAATTCACATTATAGTCAGGTTGTAGACCTGCCCTATTCAAAATGGGGCATAATTTAACACAAATAAATTAGTTTTCCTATAGAATTCCTCACTTATTTTTTTTCCCAACCATTATTAACCACAGGTATCTGAAAGTACAAGAAGTGAAACTGAGACTATTTTTATTTTACTCTATTTTCCCTTGGCTGTGCTATGTCCTAATCATCTGCCTCTTTCTAGGGCTCCATTCCTCATCTCAGGTTTGTGGCTATGAAAGATTTACCAAACTGTCACCATTCGTGCAGTAAATTATGGGAGCAGAGACACAGCCAACTTTCCAGCAGTGCTCCTGCCCTTCACTGGGAGATCATTGATTTTTCATCCCTCAAGTTTTAAGTTTTTTATGCCAATTTTGGATTTAAACATTTCAGTTGTTCTCAATAACTTAATTTATCAAATGTAAACTTCTGTAATTGGTTTTCCCCAGAGCCCTACCCTAGCTACTCCATGTATTCAATCTTCTTTATCCATACCAGTATTCTCAATTTAAAATGAACAATGCATTCTTTTTTTGCCTATTCGATTTTGATTATGTTTCTCCTGGAATATACTCTTTCTCTAATAGACTGATGCAGAATTTACAATAAATAAATAAAGCCTTAGATGAAAACCATTGTCACAGGACAATAGTGTTCCTTTTTTAATCCAGCAATATTTTCCATAATCTTGTAGACTTATAGATATATTATCAAGAAAGGAAAATGCCATGGCATATTCTGTTAACACTAATTTATGGCTATAACACTTTTATTTCTACATGATTTTGAGAAGTTCCTGATTTTATAATAACCGTTAAATTATTTCAGTGTGACTGTAGTATGTTAGGCACATGGTTGATATCCTAAAAGCAAAAACTGAGATTGATGCTCCAGAGAAAGGACAAAGAGGTCAGAGTTCAATAAACTGAACCTTTGGGTAGATATATTTAGTAGATTTGACCTCTAGACTAATGGATAGATTTCTACTTCCAAAGTGGCAGGACTTCACTGTGCCCCAAAAGAGAAGGATAACACAAAATAAGACACATTATCCATGTGAAGCCAACTCACCTGAAGATTCTGTTCTTATTTACTTATGGTATCCAAGAAAGTTCTCAGTACAATTTAGGTATTAATATTAAAGTTGGTAAATAGAGCAATAGTCCACAATAAATTGCAATGAATTTTCCAGGATTATATTCCTCCTTTAATACCCACAGAAACTCATGGAAAGGTATCAGGAGGACAAAGAACAAAGATAAAAGTTGGGTAGGTGATTTTCACTCCTGGGAGCAATATTTAGGCTTCATGTATACTTCCATCGCCTTGGGGATTTAGACCCAAGAGACCATTACTGCAATAGTTATTTTGAAACACAAACTGAGAAATTAGCTAAATGCCTTCCTGTTATCTTCTAAATCACTGGAGACCATGCCTCCTTAACTCTCTTTAACTGATTTATTTTGACAATTTTATCATGGAAAACATACAGATTCACTTAGAAAACATAGTAACTGCAATAAAATGAAAAGGAAATAGGAGATGGATGAGAATGCAGCAATGAAGAGATGACTGCTGTTAATATATTCTGTATTGTATTTCTGTCTGTCTGTACATAGCATTTATGTTGTATCTTGAGATGTATAAACAATCACATGTGCATTCTGGCTTTTAAACTTAACACAAAAGGCTCATCATGATAATTAGAATCATTGATTCACTTCTTCACAAGTAACTTATGTTTCCTTCTAAATATGACTAGGCCATTCTTCAAAGCTTATGACACTTATGATAATTAAAATCAAGTTATTATCAATAGAAGAAAGTAGAAATAAGGAATACATTTTTTTCATCTCTAGAGACTCTACACCAGTTGAATTTTATCTAAAATAAAAATATATATGTGTTTTGACTCTGGCTCTGCAGAGAGTAGTCCAAGACCCAGTAACAGCAGGATCATGTGGAGACCACTGGAAACACAGATTGACAACTCCCCCATAGATCACTGTACCAGGATCTTCATTTGATGTTTCCTGACGACTTGCATGTCTACTAAAATCTGAAAATCATTCAAATTATTTACCTTTCAGTTGATGGTAATTCTGATGATTTATAAGATACTTCAAGGAAATAAAAGCTAATAAAGAATTCTTTTTTAATTTTTCTGTGCTGTCTTTTATTACCTTCTCTCCTCTTTCACTAACAGACCATAGATCAAAGAGAGCTCACCCTTTTCCCCACATACAAGTTAATGTACCAGGAAGTATGTAAGAAATTTATTCTCAAGGGTAATGATTGATAATACTTAATTTGTTTCAAATGTGTTGAAAGGGGAAAGGCATCCTTAAGTAACATAATGCTATGCACACACACAAATTCAATCATGTTCAAATCAAAGTTGTAAGTTTTTATTTTTTTTCCATTGTCAACAAATTTTGACTCACATTATCTGAAAAATGTATAATACTGTGCATTAGCAATTGGCCAGAATTATGGTAAAGTTATTTGTGATACATGACTTACAACTAAAAAATGTAAGATTACAATATCTGACCCCATATCTACAAAAGTTAGATAAATTAACCTGGTATCATGGCAGATACCTGTTGTTCCAGCTATGTGTGGGAGCAGAGGCAGGTGGATCAGTTACACCCATGAGTTTGAAGTTGCTGTGAGTTAACCTGAGACCATGACTCTCCAGCCTATGAGGCAGACTGAGACTCTGTCTCAGAAAAAAATACAAAATCTATTTCTTTAATGTTTTATAATTGTCTATTTACTCACAAGTATAAGACAAGGTGTAGTCATATACTTTCAAAATATAAGGTGAAGTTAAGCTCCATTTGACAGGAACATGGTAACTCTGGGAAAACGATTAATGTTTAATCACTCAAGTGAATGCGAAGCAACATCAGGTGCCCACACATGATAAATCCTGTGGCATCTTGTGGGGACAAATCATGAGAAACAGAGATGACATCTTGATTTTATTTTTTTGTAACTCAGTCACTGGATTAAGGCAAACACATAAATAATCAATTTAAAGACTATTGGAATCAATACATTCACAACCATTCTTTAGAGAAAAGAAATCATTCTATGCAGATAAAAAGCATAATGTACTAAATATTAACCATAACAAGAAACACAGGATTATGGAAATTGATTTTGCAATGTATTATGATATCCATGGTTTTAGTAAATATAATATTAAAAAATGAATTTTGCAAATCAATTTTGAAATTTTGTGAATTTGACAGGTGAATTTTTCATTATTTTTCCTCTTGGCGATCTCTCAGGACCATCATGTAAATCAACATTTACACTTCATTTCCAGCATCACATTCAAGATCACTTTCTATGCTATTGAGATGTTTGAAGGTACAACTGGGGTGATGATCCCCAACTAGGACAAGAGGCCAATTGGGGGATCATAAGAAGTTTTATTAATAGACAAAACAGATAGGAGTCTGAGCAGAAAACAATTACCTCTCATGCAATTTCAAGAGGCTTTTATTAACTTTCTCAGTGTAGCTGTAATGTGCGAGGGATTATTTAGGGGAGTCATTCTCTTCTGGAGACAGACTGATCTTTGCACTAAGAGCTAACTTTGAATTTACTCCTTTTTGAGGACAGGACCAGGAACTCCTCTCTGGAGCCATCCAGGGCCAGATGGAAACTTACTGTTCCATTGTTTCCCAGGAACATTGGCATTAAAGCATTCCAAGAGTGTGGGAGGGGGTTGCTGTTATGATGTGGTTGGTTTCTGGCCACCTTTCTCTCACTGGGTCCCTCCTAAAATGGCTTTACTTTTGTCAGGGAGGGAGCATTCCTGTCCCATAGCTATAATAAGTGTAGGGGAGTTTCTTGGGGACAAAGGAATAAAGAACATGGTAGACTTCCAGAGACAGTGCCACAAATGTCAATACAAGCTAACTTTTTTTGCATTTGCACTATGGCTCTGATATTCTTATTACTAAAATTAAGTTGAAGGACATATAAAAATTATTTTCACTGACAATAAATAAGTTTCACAGAATAAGATTTTAGGAGCTCATATTGTCTTGTAAGATATGTTTCTTAGGCCTTGCCACAAAAATTATGACCAATGTAGGTGGCTCTCTAAAATAGAAGTTTCTTTTTTCACAATTCTTGAAATAAAGGTTCAGGAATCAAGGTAAGACTATGTGATCTCAGAAGGAACAAGGGGAGAACTCTTGATTGCCTCCAGTAAGTGTTAACAAACTGCCAATTTGTTCCCCGTCTTCACCAGGTCTTCCTCCCCTTCTATGTCCATGTTGTCCTTTACTGTCTCCCATAAAGTAACCTTCATTGGATTTAGGGATCACATCAATATACTACCATCTCATCTCAATCATTACTAAATGTTGTCTCCAAAGACTTTATTTACAAAGAAAGTCACTCTTGAAATTCTGGGTTAGGGCATGTATTTTATGGTACGATATGAATCCCACTTGTAACACGTGTTACATCTCATATGGCCCACAACAATTATTTTTTGTAAATATTCACAAGAATAAAAACCATGCAGTCAAATACATTTTTATACAATGATTTAAACTAGTAAATTCACTAGTTTGATTCATCCCCTCTTTCAGAATCATTGAACATATCTCAATATAATAAGTCTAGTTCCTTTTGTGGTAATAAGTGTTCAACAAAATTATGTTGGGTGAGCCATTAACTTCCTGACAGTCTCTTTCACATCTTTGTTCCTCAGGCTGTAGATCAAAGGATTCAGCATGGGGATGATGACTGTATAAAACACAGAACCCACTTTCACTATGAGCCAGGAGTTCTTAGAGTTGGGTACACAAT
>CAUYTI010011634.1:0-17567 GCA_963575145.1 Galago senegalensis
GGTCCCAGCTACTTGGGAGGCGGAGGCAGGAGACTCGCTTGAGCCCAGGAGTTGGAGGTTGCTGTGAGCTGTAATGCCACGCCACTCTACCCAGGGGGACAGCTTGAGGCTCTGTCTCAAAAAAAAAAAAAAAAAAAAAAATAGAGAAAATAAAAGACAAAGCTGAAAGCATCCAACAGTGCTCTTAGTTGACATCACCAGTAAGAACTAAGGATGAAGACAGGACGTGAACCCCTCCTTTCCTCTAAAAGCTGGGAATCTTGGTCTTGAGTGATGAGCAGAGGGCAGACCAGGGTTCTGATGGTGCCATAGTCATCCACTGCTTTGTTCAGTCAGAAAAGGAAAGGAAGGGGGTTGTGCAAAGTGAAAAAGACTCTGCTGAAGCCAGGCCACTCCCTTGGCCACCACTGCAGATGTTTATCTCAGAACTAGACTTTCCACTTGCAGACCTGATGAAAGAGACATACTCCTCCCATGTGTCCACTGCTCATCCACCAGTGAGCCCTCAGAACTCTCTGCTTACACCTGCATGCTTGGTGCCTCCTTTATGTTGTTTGCACATTTATAAAGGACAGCGCTATAGCACATGCCTATAGTTCCAGTAATGCAGGAGGGATGAGCTGAGACCCACGAACTCAAGCCTGCAGGGAGCCGTGATTGTGTTACTGTACTCCATCCTAGGTGACAGAGTGAGACTGCATCTTTCTAGAATTCTAGAATAAGGATTTATTCATAATTTGCTCCAGCCCCTTTATTCACTTATTCATTTGTTTAGAAATAATTTGAAGTTTGCAGAAAAATTGTGTTTTATAGAGAACTCCTATATGTACTCTGTACCAATTAGCATTTTATTTTACTTTGTTATTTCTTCTCTCCACCCCCACCATGTATGTAAGCATATACTTTTTTCTGAACCGTTTGAAAGTTGTAAACATCAACCAAATAATTCTTTGTGCCCTAAATACTTCTGTATGCATTTCCTAAGAACACAGACATTCTCTTACATAATCACAGCATAGTTAACAATTACAGAAAATGTAGCGATCAACCTTCTGTGTTCCAATTTTGTCAGTCAATTGAATGATGTCTTTTTATTGCTTTTCTCCCCCTCACTGCTTGGATCGAGCCATCACATTTAGTTGTCACTCGTCTGGCACAGTTGCTTCTCTTTCTTTGTCTTTTATGTCATTGAGATTGTTGAAGCATTTAGACCCCATATGTATTTTTCAGATGAGGAGTTAAGGTATTTCCAGGATCATTCACAGCTGATTACAGAAGAACCAAGAGGCAGACCATCTGAAACACAGAGCAGATATGTTTCAAATTACATTAGTGAGCTCGGTGATTAGGAGTGGCATCATTGGTTTTTGCTAAATATCTCTTTTTTTCAACCACATAGTTATTTTGAAATCTAAGAGATCTCTGATGTAGACAATTGCTCACCTGTAGAACCAGTGTTTGTTATCCTAAAAGGGCTTAATGCGCATAACTATAATTAGCAAGAAAAAAAAAGACATTTCAGTTTCTATTTTTATTAGAAAAATCCATTTTTTTTTGTTTGTTTTTGTTTTTGGAGACAGGGTCTCATTTTGTTGCTCAGGCTAGAGGGCCATGGCATCAGCCTAGCTCACTACAACTTCAAATTCCTGGGCTCAAGCAATTCACCTTCCTCAGGCTCCTGAGTAGCTGGAACTACAGGCACCTGCCATGATGCCTGGCTAATTTTATACTATTTTTGGTGGAGACACAGTCTTATATGGTGCTGGCACCCTACTCCTTTGAGCCACAGGCACCACCCCCAAAATACAATTTTTTTGATGGATGCCTTATCTAGGCCAGAGAAACCAGCTGTTAATTATTGTAACACTGAAGTTTACTCAAACCATATAAACTCCAGTGATTGAAAGAGTTAAGACTGAGAACAAACCTGGAAGCAGAAAAGGTTGAGCTTTGCAATCCAAGGGCACAGTACTAGTAGTTTACAGTTTGGAAAGATCAATGTCCAGGAAACAGGAGTGGAGTGGTTCTAAAAATTGAGGAGTACAGCAGTCTTTTGACATTCTCTGTGAACAGGAAAGTTCTATTGAGTTACTGTAAGATGGTGATTGAAATATGAGCATGTGTTCATGCATGTGTCTGCACGTGTGTGCGAGGGAGCACGCTGAGAAAGGCAGATGGGTTTATTTTTTCCTTTTTCCCATTCTTCTTCTATGTTACAAAGAAGGAGAAGAAATTTAGATCAAGAAATTGGAGCAAAAAAAAAAAAAAAGAGAGATTGGAGCATCCTTTAGTGAGGTCCTGAAAATCTAACTGCAGGACCATAACCTGCAGCACAATAGCCATCATGGCTACACCCCTCTGATCTCTGGTCCTATACCTGGGCCTCCTGTCCCCATCTTCTTACAAAGGGCGTTCAGGCAGCAGAGTCTCTGTTCCTCCAGAGCCTACTTGCCCTCTCTAAAGTGGCTTTCTCCTTTTCCTGTTGGCAGAAAATCCAGCCAGTTCAGCCAGTTTCGTGGGTGCCACTATAACCACATCATTGGTGTCAGTCCCCTGTGGTAGGAACAGGGACTAGGGGAGGAAAAGTGGTAATCATGGTGGTAGTAAGAGGAATTAGAACTGCCATTTTTTGAGTGGCACGTACTATATAATAAGCACTTTCCACGTGTCAGCTCACCTAATCCTCCTAACAACCGGATGCGATGGGTGGTGGTGGTCTCACTTCACAAGAGAAACTGAAGCCTAGAGAGGTTAAGGAACTTGCCCAGTAGGGAACCCTAATTCAAATATGCAAGGCTTCAGAGCCCATGCCACCAGCCTCTTCTCTCCAACCAGAGCCTCAGCACTTTCAGAAGGCATTTTAAAGTAGGCTATATGTCTCCCAGGAGCCTCCCAGTTTGAAGGGGATGGAGGGGTGGGGGCAGTTCCACCCAGTGACTGGGGAACTAAGGCTCAGTAATTTGCTCACATTCAAGAAATAAGTAGCATCAGGCCTTGAACCCAGCTCTGATGATTCTGTGCCGTGTGTATCCCTCCTCTTTCTAAAACCAGAAAAGCTCCTAGCTGCTCCTACAATTAAGATGGTGACCTTGCCTTCATGTGCAAGGCCTACCTAAGGGCTTCATTCGCCTTTCCCACCCTACCTTATGCCACCTGTCCCTGCTATTCCTCTCACCTAGGCCACACTGGTCTCCTCACAGCAATTGAGCTTTCCTTGATGCCTCTACCTGAGAGCCTTTGTGCATGTGTTTCCCTCTAACTGGAACCTCAGTTCTCTTCCTTTCCTCAAGTCAAGGAGCAGGAAGTTCAGTCAGAGCCCTGCGTGGTAATGCCCCATCCTTTTTCTCATTTCTTTTTTTTTTTTTTTTGAGACGGAGCCTCAAGCTATCCCCCTGGGTAGAGTGCCATGGCATCACGCTCACAGCAACCTCCAACTCCTAGGCTCAAGCGAGTCTCTGCCTCAGGCTCCCAAGTAGCTGGGACCACAGGCACCTGCCACAACGCCTGGCCATTTTTTGGTTGCAGCCATCATTGTTGTTTGTCGGGCCCAGGCTGGGGATTTGAACCCGCCACCTTAGGTGTATGTGGCTGGCGCCTTAGCCACTTGAGCCACAGGCACCGAGCCCTTTTTCTCATTTCTTGCAAGGATCATAATGAGCTATTTTATGTTCAGCTAATTATTCACATTTTCTGATAGATGGTTAAAGGAGATATTTTTTAGTAAATTCCTTTGTCAACTTTGACACTGATGAATTCCTAATAAGAGACCGAGTAAGGGGTAAACCTCTGGGCTAGTTCAGAGGAGGACATGGAGATGAAGGTGTCCTGGCCACTGCCTTAGGAAAGCTTGCCAGCTAATGAGGAGGGGTGGGCCTGGGGGAAGGTCAGATGTCCAGGGGTGACCAGAATAGCATGGAGACTTTTGTTGTCAAAGGGCCTATGTTTATGGAGGATAAGAGGTTCAGCTGAAAAGGGGAAATATATTCTTGTCAGAGAGAGAACAGAGCAAGGCACAAAATTACCTAAGGACCTAGAAACCCAGAGTAGAATATAAGCTTTCCATATATTATTTCCATTTATTCCCATTAATAACTATAAATGTTGGCACCACACTATAAGTCCTACTAATTTCAGGGGTTTTCATTTCTTTCATTCATTGCTATATTCCTGGTTCCTACCAAGTGCCAAGTAGCACTTTGGTAGATGTTCACTACATATTTATTAAAAGAATAAGGTAGGTACTATTTGCTTCCATTTTACTAATGAAAAAAATACATAAGAAGTGATATAAGGTTACATAGCCTTGTGAGTAGTAAATCCAGGATTTTAAGAAAATATGAGTAAATGTGTTTTATATGGATAGGGATGAAAAAGATCTTTTAAAACATAACATGTAAGCTAGATACAGAAGAAACAATTGATGAATTTGATTACAAAAGTATTTTTATGATGAATGTGCCAAAAGATCATAAACAAAGTTGAAAGACAATATTGGGCTATGTAAAGATATGTAACATCATTAGAAAATAGTGCTGATATCCTTAAAATATATGAATCAACATAATAAGTAAATGTTCTAATAGAAAAATGGACAGAAACCATGAAGAACCAGTTCACAAAAGAATAAATATAGATAACCAAATAAAATAACCAATAAAGTATATAAGTATATATATTATATAGTCACTTCACATGAAAGAAAAACATAAATATAAACAGTGCTCTATTATCTTAGAGACTGACAATATACAATGTTGGTCAAAAAGGAAGCAGATACTCTTATTTATTGGATGCAAGAATATATAAATTGGTACATCTAGTCTTGTTAGAAAGCAGCCTAGTATTGTATTTCAAAATGTAAAATGAGCCTACTCTTTGATTTAGGATTTTAGCCATTATAAGGGGGCAATCAAGCAATTATATCAAAATGTTTTTACGAATAATTCTTAACAGTGTTCTTTCTAATATAATGAATATTTGGGAGGAATTTAAATGACTATCAATAAGGGCTTAAATTATAATATATCTATAAAATGGATTTCTGTGTGGCCCTTACATGGAATGACATATATAGTGGGGGTTGGAGAACTATGGCTCATAGGCCAAACTCAGCCTCCTGCCTGGTTTTATTGATAGTTTCACTGGAACGCTGCCACACCCTTTATGTATGTATTGTCTGTGCATGAATTAGTTTATGTGATAGCTGTCATGTGGCTGCTTTCATATTGCAGTGGCAGAACTGAGTAGTTGCAGCAGAGACCAAATGACTCAGAGGCCTGAAATATTTATCTGTCCCTTTACAAAGATTCCTGACTCCCCAATCTATAGCTGCATTCATTGACATAGAAACCTCTTTATAACATATTGTTATTTTTTAATTTTTTAAATCCATATCCAATTTTCCAATAAAGTAATATATTATTGATACTAAAATCACACATATAGTGTGATCCCTTTGTGTAATCATGTGGTGATGGGGGAGCAAAAAAAGCACCTTAAGGATAGTATTTTTAAGAGAGAGATCTTAAATTATGTTCAAGAGAATATTCTGGGTTATTTGTGAGCTGTGTGATTTTTCCTTAACCTCTTTTTATATATTTTTAATAATTCCTAAGTTCCTAAAAAGCAAAAGAAGGCTATTACATTTCCATTTTTTAAATTTATTTCATTCATTCATTCATTCATTCATTTATTTGAGACAAAGTTTCACTGTTGCCCAGGTTAGAATGCCCTGCTATCAGCCTAGATCACAGCAACCTCAAACTCCTGGTCTCAAGGGATCCTCCTGCCTCAGCCTCCAGAGTAGCTGGGACTATATGCATGCATCACCATGATACCCAGCTAATTTTTCTATTTTTGGTAGCAACAGGGTCTCACTCTTGCTGAAGTTGGTCTTGAACTTGTGAACTCAAGCAGAACTTCTGACTTGGCCTCTCAGAATGCTGGGATTATAGGCATGAGCCACAGCACCTGGTCTGTTGTTACATTTTTAAATAGAAAAGTAAACTTCAGAAATAATTGCATAAATAAAATGAATAAATAGCTAATATCTTTATTATATAGAGTATATATAATTGTCTTTTGAGCAAAGCAGTTGAAGTGATAACTCACCAAAGAAGAAATAGAGCTTCTAAAGTTTTTTTGTTTATACTGTGTTTTTACCTTTTGGAAAATTTTTAGTTGTACGTTTTATTGCACTAATAGTTGCATTTTTCATAAAGAAAATGTTGTGATTATAATTATGTTTGATGCATCCGTACTCCATTTTTCATTATCGTCAGTAATTCTTATTTAGTTATAAAAAATCGAGCTTCTAAGCAGACATAAGGGAACTGTCAAAGCCTTTTAAAAATAATGTAAGTGGAAGTGCTTTGTCTTTTAAATTAGCAAATTTTAAATTTATTTAATATTGGTTGAGTGTTCAATGAAACATTTTTTAAACAAATTGCTGGTGGCCTTATAAGTTACTATAATTTTGGAAAATACTTTGGCAATGTTTTAATACCTTTTAACATAAACCTTGAATTTATGTATTTCTTAAGTACATCTTGAAATAGTAATCTCACATTTAGGAATATACACTTCCAAAGAAATAATATTTAATCTATAAAAGACTATACACCAAGCTGTTTAAACACTGTAAAATGTCTTTCCTTTAGAGCTAAATGGAATTGGACATAAACCTCATAAGTGCCATGTTACCTAACTTTCCGTAGGATAATGCTGAGTGCTAATGAGGGTGAGTTCTCGTGCTTTGCCGGTAGGGATGCAAAGCAGCCACTTTGAAAAACGGTTTTTCACTTCTTATAAAATTAAACATATACTTACCACGTGGTATTTACCCTTGAGAAATGAAAACTTCTGTTCACAGATAAACACACACATGAATATTTATAGCTGTTCTACTCAAAATTGTCAAAACCTGTAAACAACCTAAATGCTCATTGGTGGGTGAACAGAGAAACTGTGGTACATTCACACAATGGAATACTCCTCAGTGATGAAAAGGGGCCACGCTCCTGCTGCCACACTTTCCTGGATTATAAAAGCATCCCCCTGAGCAAGCCTCAAAAGCTCACACGCTGTGTGATTCCGCTTGTATGTTTTTGAAAAGACAAACCAGAGGACAGAGAGCAGATAAGTTCTCCAACTGTTTGGGGGAGGGTGTGACACCGAAGGGACAGTGGCAGAAGTTTTCTGGTGTGATGGACTGTTCTGTGTCCTCGTGGCGGTGGTGGTGAGACAGGCTTGTACATTACAATTCAGTGAACTGTACACCAAGAAACAGTACATTCTACTGTGTGAGGGTTAAAAAATAAGATTAAAATAAATCTGTATGGAAAAAAAAGCTGGAAGATAGTGCACAAAATTGCAGTATTGTTTGTCTGAGGTAATGGCGTTACAGACAGTGTTCTTTCTTTTTCTTATTTTCTCAATTCTACATGAATTTTTTTTATCACTAACATAATATATATAAATGTGTCAAATGTGTCTAAAGTCATAGTAGTGCATGAAGTTTGGAGAAGGAACAAATAGCTCTTCATATTGCAGGAACGTCTGAAGACAATGCATCTTGGGTCACTAGGGTCAGTTCAAATCATGTCCAGCAGTCTAGCTATGAGATTAATGAAGCATGCAGTTTGCTTTAGGAGGTAGAAGTAGAAGTAGTCATAGCTTTTTTAGTTTGTTAAAAAACTCTTTTATTTGGAAAATTTACTTCTGTAGAATTCTCCTTTCACCTTTGGTACCAAATAAATGAAAATAAATCATAACCATGTAAACATGCATTACCTCATTAGTTTTTCTCCCCTCCCAACACAAACACATACACTCACACACACACCAGAAAGTAAGTACAATTTTCTGTTTGCAAAGAAGAAACTGAAGTACAGAAACACTAGTTCAAACAGTAGGCATTAAAAATGCCATTTGCTTTTCACCCAGAAGACAAGATTGTACTATTTTGTTGCTTGCCAATAATGATAATAAAGATAACAAAGATAATACTGTCATAACTTTTCTCTTGAGAATGTCCTGGGCTTTGTTAGAAATGAAATAAATGTTGTATGTCTTAGGGAGAGAAAGTCTTTGCTTTCTTACTGAAAATTCACAAGTGCTTTGGCTATAACGAAGTTCTCCTGTCTGTCCGTCTTCCAGGATTTTGTATTGCACGCTCATCCTGCCTTTGCATTACCTCGAGCCTTTCTTTTCATACATCTTCCTCAACCTACAACTCATGATCTTGCAGATCCTTCATCTTTACTGGGGTTATTTCATCGTGAAGATGCTCAAAAGATGTATATTCACACAGGTAAGTGCTGTCCAAACACTGATCATATTGCAATAACATCTGAAGACACTACATCTTGGGTCACTAGGGTGACCCAAGGGTCACGTTGCTCTTAACAAGCAAGCTTCACTGCCTGATTAAAGGTGAGGCCTAGATAGTGGAATGTTCAATTTTATTCATAGTTTTAGCCATAATTCTTTTTTAAATTTTTGATCTTTACTGATAAAAATGCCTCTAAAACAGAGCTAGATTTTTCATAAGTAGATCTCTAAGGTGCTTTGAGAAAATTGCTTTTATTGTAAAGTATGTTATTTTTAAATTTTTAATCCAAAAATTGATTTTTGTTTTTTAAAGAAGCCCCCAAGGGGTCAAAATTAGCTCTAGTCCGCGGCTGTGAACAGGAATCCCTGATTTCTCCTGCTATACTTTGGAAAAGCTGTTTCCAATTGCAATTTGACAGCAGCTGTGGAGGCTCCCGCAGCCCTAACCCATGCAGTTTGTGTAACTTCAGCTGGCTTCATGTGCACTCTGTTTTCCACTGCAGTGGCAAAACTGGCTGTGAAATCAGCTTACTCCTCCAAAGCCGGAAAGCCTCTGTTTAGAGAACACTATTTGAAGGCCTCGTTGCACTGCAAGGGAGGAGGAGAGGGCAGGAGGCAGGCATGGAAATTATTAGAGAAACAACTAACAAATCAGTTTGTAACTCTATTTAATAAACATTCAGCTTTTAATGCAACCTTAGTTATTACTAAGGTGACTAATTCTTAGATACTTTATAAATGAAAGTATAGAAGTTCATAGGCCTCCAAAAACTTTTTTAAATCTTAGAGATTAAAAATTTGTCCATCCCATTCCTTACAATTGGCAGGTTCTCAGTAGGTAATTTTGAATATACAAATGATAAATAATTTGGGGAAAGAAACAAACCATGCTATTTGGGGTTAAAGGTACAAAATAATATATTAATCAATTTTGGTCTCCATGTGTTTTCATGGCAGACGGAAAAGAAGTGATTATAATTCTTTTGTAATAGTCACATCTTATTTTCCTTAATTAAATAGTAAGTCATTGCATACACATGCTGAATGAGAAACAGCCACCATTTACTTTTACTCCTGGCACTAACCACTGAAATATGGTGGCCAGCTACTCCTGAATATTTTAAAATGAGAATATCACTATAATTTCAGGACATTAATGTATCTGGAGCCCATATAGCAGGCATCTTGCTGCTTGAGAACGAGGCTTGGTACTGAAACTTATCTGATTACTGTAAAATGGGTGGTGGTGTGATGAGCCATCAGTCCACTTATCATATCAGGAAATGGCAGGCTGACGTGTTCATTTTGTCATTCTTTTTGCAAACATAAGGAGTGCATCGAGAGGAAATTAGAAGAAGCTTTTCATTGTATGCTTTCATTTAATGCAAAAGTTTTGAGATAGACTGTGCTACGGTCATTATTTCACTTCTAGAAAACACTGTCAACAGTGTCCTTTCTGTTTTGTTTTTTAATTAAATCATAGCTGTGTACATTAGTGCAGTCATGGGGTACAATGTGCTGGTTTTATATACAATTTGAAATATTTTCATCAAACTGGTTAACATAGCCTTCACCGCAACAGCGTCCTTTCTGATTCACCTCTGCAAGTTTCAGCTTGCTCAGCTTGTCAGTGTTGCTGGGAAGTCTTCATTTGTTTCCATCTGTGTGGATTTTATGTTTCTTGATTTTTGTGTGATCAAAACTTTCATAATGACCTACATATTTCTTTTCTTTTCTTTTCTTTTTTTAATTGAGACAGAGTTTCACTATGTCACCCTCAGTGGAGTGCTGTAGTGTCACAGCTCACAGCAACCTCAAACTCTTGGGCCCACGCGATTCTCTTGCCTCAGCCTCCCAAGTAGCTGGGACTACAGGTGCCTGCCACAATGCCTGGCTATTTTTTGGTTGTAGCTGTCATTATTGTTTGGAAGGCCTAGGCTGGATTTGAACCTGCCATTTCCAATGTATGTAGCTGGCACCTTAGCCACTGAGCTACAGGCACTGAGCCTGAACTCCATATTTCTTAAGAGAACTTGATCATCCTTAAGCCTTTATTCTCTTCTTTCTAAATATCATCCTGGGTCCTAGCCAAGTCAAGCTTGTCTCTGTGAAGTCTTGCACTGGTGAATAGCTAAGACATGCAGAGGGAGCCAGGATGAAGAGGTTAGCTCCTTGGCAAACTCCCCTAGCCATTTGCAACTCAACAGGCAGTATCTCTTAAGTTCATAGAAGACACTTTACATAGGCTGAACTGTTTTAGTTAAAAAGAAGCACTAATAAGCACCAGGAAACTGAGGCCTCCACCAAATTCACACAGCAAGTTTATACCTAAGCCAAGACGAGAACTTGACTGCCTAAACTTGCAATACTTCACCTTTTAAAATTATTCTTCAATTAAGGGCAGAAAAGTAATAACCAGAAAATTAATTTAAAGTACTTATATGGAATTTTTAAAAAGTGAGTAGTGAGTACCTAAACCGATGGAGTAATCGAGATGTTAGTTTAAAAAGAAGCACAAATCCTTTCACTTGTAAACTTTTTAAAAGTGTAAGAAAATGTTTTGTTAATTACTTTTTTAAATCCCGAATCAATTTCAAGTAAAGTAGTTAGGTAGCTAAGAATACAGGCTCTGTGTAGTTTCCAACCTCTGCTCTCCCATTTAATGGCTATGTGATTCTGGGATTATTAGTTCTATTCATTGCCTCAGTTTTCTCACCTGTAAAATAGAGATGGTGATGTTAGCACCTGCCCTGAAGGATAAAGCCCTCAGGACAGTGTCTGGCACACAGTCAGCACACACCTGTTAGCTGCCATTATCATTCTCAGCATTACCACGTAGTCAGCTCCTTTCTACTAAATCACAGGCCTGTGGATGGGAAGTTTCCTGACTTGCCTCTCAGCAAGCCTCTTCCTCTCGCTTAGAGTAATGGGGCTGCAGCTGGTATCAGAGTCAGAGAGTCCTTGACAGTTTTCTAAGCTGTCTTCTGCCAATTGACTTTCAGGGCCCACATTCAGGTGATCATTTTTGACACATTATCTCAGACATCAACAGATTAGGAAAAGAATACAAAACTGTAACATCCAAAAAGTCTCCAAGTCTTTTTTGGTAATAGCAAGGCCAAAGGCTAAACTGCGCTTTGCTGAGCGGCACTTCATAAACACACCCCGAAGACTGGGGATTAAAGGGTCATAAAAATGCTATCCGTTCATACTTTCATATTTCTGACCATTTACTTGGATTAACTAGTTTTATCTTTATTCAAGAAACAGCAATGGAAATTGTCAACTTGTAATGATAAAAATACTGTGCTAAGTTGCTTAGCTTAAAGAATTTTAAATCTGAATAGTTGTCCACACTCTGCAGCTCAGCCACTAAATAGAATTCCCATAGAATTGTAGACCTGTCTACCACGACGCTGGGGCTCTTCTCGGGAGGCCTTGCTGTTGTATTATGGTTCACCACATGCACCCATGTACATGAACTGGTGTTGCCTTGGAGTCTCATGGTAACTCTGTGAAGCAGCTATTATCATCCCTCTTTTATAGAGGAAGAGGAGAAGGGCAAATAAGGAAGTCAACTGAATGCCTAACGTCACACAGCCAGAGAATTCATACCCTTGAAGCTGGCTCTTCAGAGCCCATGTTGCTAATACTGTGTTTCTCTGCAGTTACCCAGCAGTTTGGTATTTGTGGACATATGGCCTAAAAACACAAGTGACACGTATTTCATGTGTGTGTGGTGTGTGTGTGTGTGCGCGCTTTTCTGGCCCTGCATTTAGTGTAGCTTATACTCAGTTCTCATACTGGTACCTTTAACATGGATCAGTTATCAGTTTTATCATTACTTTATCAGTAATCAATGGATTGATTTTGGCTCTACATAGAAGGCACTCTAGAAAAACACCATGAAAGGCATGCCCATTAAAAGATTTTATTGCTTAAAGCAATCATAAATTTTGTTGTTGTTTGTTTTTTTGAGACAGTCTCAAGCTGTCACCCTGGGTAGAGTACCGTGTGTTATACACAGGAGTCTCTCAAAGACCACACCATCAAACAAGTCAAATTAAAGAGTAGTCCTTTTATTGAAGAGCTGGCCAGTGACTGCCTCAGTGTTCCAACATGGGGTTTCTGAGAGCAGCCCAAGTTGTCTGAGGCTCTGACTTTTATAAGGCAAAATTTTTCCAGCGGGCAAGCAAGCATAGTTATAGAAGTGAAAAACTGCAGTTAGGGGAAATCACGAGGGTAAGGCTTAGTCAGTTAATACAATGCTATGATCACAAGAGCAATTAGCAATTTTTTCTTTACAAAGTAGGTGCAATCTACAATGTCCTTTGGTAATGTAGGGAAGGGGACTCACACGTGATCATAAAAAACTATAATCGTAAGGGCTACATGGTCAGTAACTTACATTACTAACAATTTTAGCTAAAGGCATTTACAGTTACAATGGGAGGGAAAACAAGAGGAACTACTTTTAAAGGTAAAAAGGAGTAAATAATAAAGTGGAGTCAAATTTTCTCTTTTAACATTTCCATATCATATACAGATGGCATGAAGACCACCTTAACATAATCACGAATGTTGTTGTCACAAGGGTAGTTAGTGACTTTCTATACAATATTAATAATTTTAACAGTTTTAACCAGGTACACTTAAAATATGATGCAATGGTCGGGGAGGCAGGTGGAACCATTTTTTTTTTTAAAGCAATAAAATAACAAAGCAACAGAATGGAATCAGGCCTGCTTTGCTTTCCCACTGATTCTTAGCAGCAAAAATTATAACAAAATGGAGTTAGACTTGCTTCTCTTTTACCTTAACATGTGGGTCACAGGTCAGAGCAACCTCCAACTCTTGGGCTTAAGTGATTCTCTTGTCTCAGCCTCCCAGGTAGCTGGGACTACCGGCACCCGCCACAACAGGTGGCTATTTTTGTTCTTGTTGCAGTTGGCATTGTTGTTTAGCACAACGGTTTTGAACCCACCAGCCTTGGTGTATGTGACTGGTCCCCTACCCGCTGAGCTACAGGTGCTGCCCAATCATAAGTTTTTATGAGAAAAAAAAAGGAAAGGGTAGAGTTGTTTCAAAAAGTAGAAGTTGAATAGGCAACCACCTGCATGGCTTTGAGATAATATAAGCAAGGAAATGCACTATGGGTGAGAGGGCAGGGCCCAATGGGTAAACTGGCCTCTTCCCAGTTCTCTTGCCCCCACAGAGTTACTGCTGTTTTGCCCTTGACCTGGAGGTCTCTGGATTAGAAGCACAGATGCAACAGGTGCTCAGGAGAAGACCCAATTATGCATTCATAATTTGAGGTGGAAGCAACACTGAACTAAAAGGAGGGGTTCATTTGACAAATGGGGAAGTGGAGCCTTGGAGGGGGCAAGGACTTCCTGAGGTCGCGTGAGCCAGGACTACGCCCGTCTCAGTGTGGTGGTTTCCCGTCAGATCACTTTTTCTGTACCCTAGGACAACATTATACAGGCATCTTCTTATAACAGGATGTGCAGTATCTTTTTCCAAGCTATTTGGAAGTTCTTCTGTCTCTTTTTATAGAATGAGCATAGTGGTGACACCACATGCAGATGCTATGGTCCCTTCTCCACTGCAGATGACAACAGTGTGTCTTTTCAGCTCTAATCCCAGGCAAAACTGACCTCGGAAAATGGAATGGAAAAAGATTATGTTAGGATTTTTAAATAAGTAACACAGCATTTTATTTCAGTTTCCTCCAGTCCACCCTCTGTTTCTTTGGAAGTAGGCATGGAAAGCAGCTGGGTGGCAGCAGCTGTGGGGACAGTGATAGGAAGATGAGGCTCCAGCTGTTGCACGTGTGTTTAAGGCATCTGTGACTGACTTCATTATGTGTCACATATACATGCACTTTATGCACTTTATGCACTTTATACACATTAGCTCCCTCATGCAAACTCGTAGATTTCTCGTCTAATGTGTTTTCTAACAATGGCTTTCAAAACACTAGTTCTTTTGAGGCACGGGATTCCTCAAGATGTGGCCTATAGGCCACTGAAGCAGTTGTAAAATGAAGGGACTTGTGAAGGAGGAGATCTGTGTCCTGAAAGTCCAGTGATCCCGTGAGGATGCCAGTTCCACCTTCCACTCCTCTAACCCATATGTGGACTATAGTGTCCCCAGCTGCTGTTCCTATCTTGTTGAAGCAGGAAAGGAATTTGAGAGATGGGAAGGGTCTGGGTCAAAAAAGGTAAAAGAGACTCTGGAACCCATGATGTAAAAAATCATTTCACAAAAGTAGAATGAATTTGAACATACTGCTGAAAGGAACAGACACTCTCCATTTTATTAGCAGAGAAACAAACACACACACATAAGTGATGTATATGGTATCTGAGTTGTAGACAAAGGGCACAGGCACAATTCATGGCCTGTTAATAAATCTGCTCATTCAAACCAGGATATGAAAGCTTTATTAATGGGCTCTTGGGCCAAAGAGGTTAGTAACAATCGGTGTAGGAGAGACTCCCGTGGCCAACAGTGTTCCTGCTCATCTCTTCTGTGGCACCCTGCCCTGTGGCCATCTCCTCAACCCCACTACATAAGTCTCACAAGAGACTTTTCTTATGTGACACAAAAGAAACTTTATTCCTGAAAACTCACTGGACATACAGATATGAGTAAGAGAAAGTTTTTCAATCATTTTCATTTTGATTTCTCATGTGGGCTTTAGTGCCTGAGTGATTTATGATGCTGATGGCGTGATCACGTTCTGTTCAGGGAACAGCAAGCATGCCGTCTGTGGGACTCAGGACTCTCCAAGGGGCTGTGTCCTTCTAGTGGTGTCTCCTCACCATGTGTAACCAGGAAATCCTGAGGAGAGCATCCCTGGGCACTCACTCTTTACACAGCTCCATGGCTTCCCTTGCTCTGGCTCTGGCTGCCCGACTTAAGACTTGTCCTCTCCAAGAGGCCTTGGCCTGCCTCAGCATTGCTCCAAGCAAGTGACATGTGTCTGTTACTTGCTCAGTACAAACCTGGGAATGTAGTTGGCTATGCTCAGGGGCTGGTATGACTGACTTAGTCCCCAGAGCCCTGCATAGAGGCCTGTCTGTGTTGGGATATGGGCTAAGGTCCAAAGGGCCTTATATGGCAGCTACAATGGGTGGCTGTCTGTTCAGAAGTGTCCAAACTTTTCTTTCTTTCTGCCACACATTGGAAGAAGGAGAGTTGTCTTGGGCCACTCATTAAATACATAAACACCAAGGATAGCTGATGAGCAAATAAAAGGTCCATGCATAATTCTTGTGATAACTGGCACCACAGACAGGTGAGACAGGCCTCAGATAATCTGCATACAGCCCCTGGGCTTCAGATTCATCCCTGGGCCCTATAGGATGACTGGACAGTGGCCTCTAAACCTGCCTGCACCTTGTCAGGGTAGGGACTCATGAGGAGCTCACAGTACAGGCTGAATAAAGATTTCTCACACCAGGAGTAGTAAGTAGTAAACAATTTATTTTCTTTTATTTGAGAAAGAAAGACAGAGAACAGGGAGGGAGTGGCCACAGCACACGAGTGAAGGAGGGGATGTGCTGGAGCAGCAGTGGTTCTCAATCTCCTAATGTTGCAACCCTTTCTTTCTTTTTTTTTTTTGTTTTAACCAGTGTGAAGTTATAAATATGGTATAATCCCATCTTCAACAGAATATTTTCTTTTTTATTAAGTCATATATACAAAGGTCATGAATACATTTATGCCTTTATGGGATTCAATGTGTTGATTATTTGTACAAATTGGAGTGCTTACAGCCTACTAATTAACATAGCTTTCACCACATTTATTTAATCATGGTGTTAAGACATTTGTGTTCTATACTTGATAGATTTGACTTGTACCCTTGCAATATGTTCCATAGGTGTGGTCCCACCATTAACCCTCCCTCTACTGAATCACCCCACTCCTTCCCACCCCTGTCCTCTTTCCTCCTTCATTGTGAGCTATAGTTGTGATTCATCTCTCATATGAAAGTGTGAGTGATTATAAGTTGGTTTCATAGTGGTACTGAGTACATTGGATATATACTTTTCCACTCCTGAGATACTTTACTAAGAAGAATATTTTCCAGCTCCATCCATGTAAACATAAAAGAGGTCTCCATCTTTTTTATTGCTGAATAGTATTCCATGGTATATATATACCACAATTTATTAATCCATTCATGGGTCAATGGGCACTTGGGTTTCTTCCATGACTTGGCAATTATGAATTGAGCTGCAATGAACAATCTGGTGCAAATATCTCTTTGTTGCCAAATGATTTTTGGTCTTTTGGGTATACACCTAGTAGAGGAATTACAAGATCAAACGGTAGGTCTACATTTAAATCCCTGAGTGTTCTCCAAACTTCTTTCCAAAAGGAACGTACTGGCTTGTATTCACACCAGCAGTGCAGAAATGTTCCCTTTTCTCCACATCCACTCTAACATCTGTAGTTTTGGGATTTTGTGATGTGGGCTACTCTTACTGGAGTTAGATGATATCTCAAAGTGGTTTTAATTGGTATTTCTCTGATGATTAATGATGATGAGAATTTTTTCATGTGTCTGTAGACCATGCACCTGTCTTCTTCAGAGAAGCTTCGGTTCGTGTCTCTTGCCCACAATGAAATAGGATCACTTGTTCTTTCCTTATTAATAAGTTTGAGTTCTCTGTGGATTCTGGTTATTAGACCTTTGTCGGAAATATAACCTGCAAAAATCTTCTCCCATTCTGAGGGCTATCTACTTACTTTGCTTACTGTGTTCTTGGCAGTACAGAAGCTCTTTAGTTTGATCAGATCCCAGTAATGTATTTTTGATGTTGCTTCAATTGCCTGGGGGTAGGGGGAGGAATCCTTCTCATAAAGTATTCTCCCAGGCCAAATTTTCCAAGTGTTTCCCCTACATTCTCTCCAAGAATTTTTAGTTTCATGTCTTAAGTCTTTAACCAGTGAGAGTCAATTGCTGTTAGAGGAGAAAGGCATGGGGCCAGTTTCAGTCTTCTCCAAGTTGCCAGCCAATTCACCCAGCACCATTTGTTAAATAGGGAATCTTTCCCCAAATTTATATTTTTGATAAGCTTATCAAAGATCAAATGATGATAAGTGTCTGGGTTCATTGCTTGGGTTTCAATTCTGTTCCATACATCTACCTCTCTATTTTTGTGCCAGTACCGTGCTGTTTTGATAACTATAGATTTATAGTATAGTCTGAAGTCTGGTAG
>CAUYTI010011636.1:0-10292 GCA_963575145.1 Galago senegalensis
TGGTCCCAGCTACTTGGGAGGCTGAGGCAGGAGACTCGCTTGAGCCCAGGAGTTGGAGGTTGCTGTGAGCTGTAATGCCACGGCACTCTACCCAGGGGGATAGCTTGAGGCTCTGTCTCAAAAAAAAAAAAAAAAAAGAAAACAGAAGCTCCCAGGCTTCAGGTCCCTCTGTTTCCATCCCTGCTGCCTAACTATCTAACTGTTGTGTCCACCCATCCTTGACTCCTTCCCTTTCAGCCATAATTTTCGCCAGTGTCTGGAGGACTTGCTCACCATGACTCTCCCCTTTCTCCCCTTCTGAAACTGCTCTCTGAACGGTTCTGCTTGTTTCCTGGCCCCAGTGGTGGCTCCCTGGCTCTCTTCCTTCTTCTCAAGCTCAGAGACGCTCCTTTACTGGTGACCATCTCCCTCACCTGTAGCCTGTGTGATGCCATTCTCCTCCAATCTTCCCCTGCTTCTGACGTGAACATTCTCTCTTCCATAATTTTTTTTTTTTGAGGCGAAGTCTTTCTCATTGGCCAAGGTTAGAGTGCAGTAGGCACAGCATAATACCCTGTCTCAAAAAAAAAAAAAGTTTCCAAAACAATAAAGTTAGAATGTCCACTGTGTTTGTCTCCAGCTTCTCTGAAGAAGCTTTAGCAGAAGCTCCTGGAGCTCCCAGAACTCGCTCTCACATGCTTCTGTACGTCCTCCCTGCTGCCTGGCCATTGGGCTTCGGCCAGGAGACTAGTTCCAACCAACAGAAAGTACAGGGTGACATGTATCACCTCTGGACTGAAGCTGTTCAAGGCCAGTGTGCCTCCTCCAGCTCTCCCTTTCCCTGCCAAGGTGACCTTCTGGAAACGGGGATCACACAAGGCAGGAAGCCTGGCTCCCCAGCCACTGCCAGCAGACAAGCCCCGCCAGCCTGCCTTGGACCTTCTGTGAGAAATAAACATCATTTTTTAAGCCACTGATACCATAACAGAGCCAGGCTTATGCTGAATAACACAGCGAATAGCCTAAAGATGATAACGTGGGGATCATTTTCAGCTTCTCTACTGACTACAAGAGTCCAGGTCTACATGGTCCAGGGCCGGGTTTGAACCCACCACCTCCAGTATATGGGACTGGCGCCCTACTCCTTGAGCCACAGGCGCCGCCAGACCACTTTTTAAAAATCCCAGAGCAGCTGTCAGTACACACTAAGAAACCCTAGGGGGCACAATCGAGCTGTGGAAAACTTTGGCCAATATTGGAAATGAAGCAAGATATGGAATCTTCCAAAAATTAAACAATGCAATGAAAAGAATAGGTAGTGAAAACCATTAGCTTTGAAAACAACTGGTTTTCTTTGTAAATCTGCTGGCTACCTTTCACCATTTAAGATAATTGGATTAAAATAGACTTTACCCTTTAATTTTAATATGAAGCCAATACTGTATTCCAAAACTACATAAAGCAAATAAATTTACAAGTAAGAATGCTTACATTGGTAAACTGGTGCGAGTGTTCCGAGCACAAGAAGAGAGTTTGTTTCCAACTGTATTTTCTTCTCTCTTTGGATATTTCTGCCCATGGAATCCACATGCGCTTAAGCTGAACACTTGAGAAAGCTCAAGTTTCTAAGGTCTTGTTATTCGAGGTGACCAGATGTTCCAAACATCAAGCTCTACAGGAAGCTCTCCACCTACTCCGAATGTCATGCTGAGTTCTCAACAGACTTCCCTTTCCTGTTTCCTTTTTCCCCTCTCTCTAATTTTTTTCTTCAAAGTCTATTCAAAGGCTGCTGCCAGAACCATCTTCCTCTATTGTTGTGCTGATGACATCATTCCCTTCCCTAACTGCCCCTGTCTTTAGGTCTCATGGTCAAAATGTGCCTTCCTTTCTTGGACTGCCTCTCCGCCTGCCTCTGCCTCATTTTTCTCTTATTTTCTGCATGTTCTCACCAATTGCTGCACAAGATTGTCATTTCTGAAGTCCCAGCGCTGTGGTTCTACTCTCCCAGACTTTCCCAGGTCTCTTCCAACTGCTTTCGTTCATCTTGGAATTGCTCGAGACTATAGTAAGCACCTCTGGCATGCGTTCTACAGACTATAAGAGGGGGTGTTTTTTTTAAGTCATAGAAATAATCTTTAAATTCAAAATTACCAGAAATCCATTTAAATTTGGAGCTTTTAAAAACCAACTGAGGGCCCAGAGCCCATAGCACAGTGGTTACAGCACCAGCCCCATACACTGAAGTTGGGAGGTTCCAACCCAGCCCCAGCCAGCTAAAACAATAATGACAATCATGACCAAAAAATAGCTGGGCATTGTGGACGGGACCTGTAGTCCCAGCTACTTGGGAGGCTGCGGCAAAAGAATCACGTAAGCCCAAGAGTTGGAGGTTGCTGTGAGCTGCGATGCCACAGCACTTTACCAAGGGTGACATAGTGGGACTCTGTCTCAAAAAAAAACTGAGATTTTCTCTCCTTTAGAAACTGAGGGAAAGAAATAGGATATTATGCAACAGTATGTGATAACAACACCACCAGAATGGTAGATTTGGGCTAATTATTATTGTGTTATCACCTTGTCAAGATTATAATATCAATTGAAAAAGATATGTGTCTTAAATTGGTGTTAAGGATGTGAATCCTACAGTGACTTACAACTGTTCTCATTTCCACTTCATGCCAATACGGATAGTATTGTACACTCCAGATGATAGCTTTTTTTTTTCACATTAAATTCCTGAGTTTGACACAACTGTGTCTTTTTTTCTATTGTATCATATTGTATCCTATTCAAAAAATTTTTTTGAGTGATTGTAAGACAAAACAGTAACAGTATCGTATCAACAGGAGAAAATATACTATAGTAGTATAGAAAAAAAAGACAGTCGTGTCAAACTCAGGACTTTAATGTGAAAAATAAAGCTATCATCTGGAGTGTACAATACCATTTAGTGAACCAAGCTACCCTAATATCATTCCGGACTATAATATTAGTTACTGTGATTATATCATAATCTCCTGGTATTGCTGTGGTGTGTGAATGATCCACTTTGTATTCCTGTTGACATAAAATTTTGAGATTTCCACAGAGAAGTACTTCTCAAATAATCACATCTTGAAAATCACTTCATTTTTAACTGTATTATTATTTTTAGAGACAAGGTAGCCTTGGCTGGAGTGCATCACCTATTGTACCTCAGCGCAGCTTCAAACTCCTGGGCTGCAGTGATCCTCTTGCCTCAGCCTTCGGAGTAGCTGGTTCTCAGTATAACCCTCTGGTTCCCACCACCATGCCCAGCTAGTTTTTCTGTTTTTTGTAGAGCTGGTCCCTCACTCTCACTCAGACCTAGTCTCAAGAGATGAAACATGTCAATATAAAACTCTGGGATAGTTAATTTCATGGTTAACTTGACTGGGCCATCGGATACCCAGACACTTTGTCACAGTATTCTGGGTGTGTCTGTGAGGGTGTTTTGAATGGATGAGATTAAAATCTGAATCGGTAAACTGAATAAAGCAGACTGCCTTCCTCGATGTGGATGGGCCTCTTCTAATCCTTTGAAGGCCTGAATAGAACAAAAAGGCTGACCTTTTGAAGTAAGAGAGAATCCTCCTGCCTGACTGCCTTTAGGGTGAGGCACTGGCTTTCTCCAGCCTTCACTGGCTTCCTCGTTCTCAGGCCTTAGACTCCACCTGGACCTATACTGGTTGCTGTCCTGGGTCTATAGCTTGCTAACTCACCCTGCAGATGTTAGGACTTCTCAGCCACCATAGTCATATGAGCCAATTCCTTATAATAAGTGTCTTTCCCCAGGTGTGGTGGCTCCCACCTGTAAAACCTTAGCACTTGGGGAGGCCAAGGCAGGTGGACTGCTTGAGCTCAGGACCAGCCTGAGCAAGAGCAAGACTCTTCTCTAAAAATGTAGTCCCAGCTACTCTGAGGCTGAGGCAAGAGGATCCCTTAACCCCAAGAGTTTGAGGTTGCTGTGAGCTATGACGCTACAACACTCTACCCAGGGCAACAGAGCGAGACTCTGTCTCAAAAAAAAAAAAAGAAAAAAAAACTCTATGTATGTATCCATCCTACTGGAGAACCCTGACTAATATAAGTTTCTTTAGGTTCACCCAAGACATTTTCAAAAAGCCAAGGAGAACGCTTTATCTCATAGTCCATGTCTGAATAGAGTAAAAACAACTGTTCTATTACAATCATAACTCTATCGTCTGCTAGTTGATCAACCTTGAGTAATTCACTGAATCTGAGACCCGTTCATTCATTCAACAAATACTTCGCAGAATGCCTTTTCTGTACCAGGCACTGAAGTTATCAGGGTAGATAAGATAAAATAAAGTCCTTGCCCTTTAAAAAAGTTCAGAGTGAGAGCTGGAGGCAGATGATAAAAAAAAAATTCACGTTCAAAGTGTAAGGATTGTAAATGTTCAATCATCAAGCACCCTTACCTCCTACACAAGCTCTCTACTTTGGCATAGCAGAGCACTCCCTTTCCTACAAATCTAAGACTCAAACTCAAACTCTTCACATGCTATCATCTTCCCTTTCTGGAATGCCTTTCTGGAATTGTCTTTCCTGATGGTACCACTGTCTTTTCAAAGCTCTTGTCCATTGCCTCAGCCTACTCAGATCTTTCCCTACCTGAAATTCCCAAAGATTTTATTTGCTGCGTTCTTCATTAGCATTTATCAAATACAAGCTGCTATTCATCTTTGCATATAACATTCTACTGTTAAGCTTCGAAAAGTAGAATATGTTCTTTTGCTCTCTCAGCCAGTACAGTAAGCATGTCTTGAGTAACAATAATGATTTTTTGTTATTGACCCAGTGTGAGCAGCTTAAAGATCATTTCAATTCCCTAATTTTTTTTATGAGCTAACCAATGAAGAGAATACTTGATAATTGAGGTTATGTAAAATATCTTTCATTTCCAAGTAGGGAAAAAAAGACCTAATAATTTACAAACATAATCTTTATTACCAAGATTAAGAAAATCTATTCATGAAAAATATCCAAAGTATTCCTTTATGTAAGAATTCTAATCTGTAAGCAAAACTTAAATTCTGGCTCACACCCATAGCTCAGTGGTGAGGGCACCGGCCACATACACTGGGTTAGGTATGTTCAAACCTGATCCCAGCCTGCTAAACAACAATGACAACTGCAACAAAAAAATAGGCATTGTGGCAGGCACCTATTAGTCCCAGCTACTTGGGAGACTGAGGTGGAGAATCACTTAAGCCAAAGAGTTTGAGGTTGCTGTGAGCTGTGATGCCACTGCACCCTACTGAGGATGACATAGTGAGATTCTGTCTCAAAACAAACCAAAAAAACTTAAATTCTAACTTTTGGAAAAGGACTAAGCTATATTTGCAGTTGAAAATTATTGATATATGGTTATATATTTGCAGTTGAAATTTAAAAGCATAGGGTTGGGAACATGTTATTAATTTGTGAAGGCAATGGAAAAAAGTGGTTAAGAATCAGATTCCTTGGTGGCGCCTATGGCTCAAAAGGGTACGGTGCCACCCCCATATGCCGGAGGTGGCGGGTTCAAACCCAGCCCCAGCCAAAAAAAAAAAAAAAAAAGAATCAGATTCCTTATAAGTGCACAAATGTGGCTATGTTAGTTAACATTGCTAAACCTTAGTTTCTTCATCCTGAAAATTCATAAAATTTCATTTTCTTTTTGGCTGGTGTAACTTAAAAAGTGTATTTCTGACTCTCAAGGGATTTTTATTTTATTAAAAACTAAATTTATAGGATTGATACGAGGGATTAATGAGTTATGATGACATCAAGTGCTAGTAATTTGCCTGGTAATTGGTCTTACGAAATAAATGACCAGAAAGCTTGTATGTGGCTAGTCACACGAAACACTCTGCTACTCATTTCTGCATTATTCCTACTTGGCTACAATCTCTCTGTTAAACGTGTTCTCCCTTCAAAATGCCTGTAATCTGACTTTTCCAGAGAAGGTTTTTAAAAGTTAGAAGTTCATCTCTCATTTTATGTTTTATACAAGAGATTTTCTCTGCATAACATACTTCCCTTGTGGGAATCGTTATCTAATAATATTATAGTTCTTTGTTTTGGGTTATTTTGTTGTTGTTTATTTTTTTGAGGCAGAGTCTCACTTTTTTGCCCAGGCTAGAGTGCCATGGCATCATCATAACCCACAGCAACCTTACACTCTTGGGCTCAAGTGATCCTCTTGCCTCAGCCTCCCAAGTAGCTGGAACTACAGGCTAGTGCTACCATGCCCAGTGAATTTTTCTATTTTTGGCACAGACAGGGTCTCACTTTTACTCAGGCTGGTCTCAAAGTCCTAAGCTCAAGCAGTCCTCCCACCTCAGACTTCCAGAGTGCTAGGATGAGCCACCAAGCAGGCCAGGGTTTTTTGCTGTTGTTGTTTTTTGTTTTTTAATTAAACCCAGTCAGGGGGTCTCCATTCTTTTTTAAATTCCATGTTGAATTAGCAAAATTCTATCTAAGTAGCTACATTGTTCCTAGTCCATTAGGCATTAGCAGTTGGACTTAAATTTAACAGCTTACACTGTAGCATTAAAAAGGAAATAATAGGACACATTTGCATGTGACTATTATATAAGTATACAAGATTTGAGCTGAACTGAAGGTAAAAGAACAAAAATTCCCTGCAGTTAGACTACATCTTCTAAATGTTCTATAATAGTAAACTATAGATCCCACAACAAATGAAAGCTATAGAATGGAAATGTCTGCATAGGTATCTTACATTTATTTCAAATCATTATAACAACAGAAAACATACACAATATATGTATACAGTGTATGGAGGTGCATTTGGGGACGGAAGGGATACTTGAGGGCCAAATAGTGGGGGAAATGACCAGGCCTGGCTCAAAGAAACTGAGGCATACTTGATTCAGCCTATGTCTCTTAACATCATAGTACTTTTTTTTTTCTGCAGTTTTTGGCAGGGCTGGGTTTGAACCCACCATCTCTGGTATATGGGGCCAGCACCCTACTCACTGAGCCACAGGTGCCACCCAGCACCATAATATTTTAACTGAGTTCCAGTGCCCTCACAGTAAAACCAAACCAAACAAACAAAACCAACTGACTTCATAGATTGTGGTGAAGACTAACAAATACGTTAGCATATAAAAGCAGGGCAAGTGTCTGCTAAAAACTGCTCAACAAATGATGGTTTCCTATTTTATTCTTCTTTATTTCCTATTTAAACTTCTGGGCTCAAGAATCAGAAGCTTCTTGACAAGCAGGGAACACATTAAAATTTTGTGTCTGTCTGTTGAATTACTAGGTGAGTAGGTGTGTGTGTGTGCTAATAATGAATCCAGCTGTCATCAAAAAGAAGCTAGGAAGACAGAATTTGGTGTTTGTTCTTTGTTTTTCGATCGCCTGGACTGGCCATCCATCCAAATTCTGTTTCTCATGTCTCTTGCGCCCTGCTATCATCTTCCTTCCTTGGAAACTAATTAGAACAATTATGATCAGAGGAAAAGCACATGTTTGCAGCCAAATTCAACCAGAGTTGGATTTTTTATATTAAAAAAATGAAACAAAGGAATTATAAGAGTTTTATTTTTTTCTTAAGGAAAGATTCTTTAATAGAGAGACTTTTTTTTTCAGTAAAAAAGTTTCTGCTATTTAGCTGAAACTTTCAGCTCTCCAGTAGGCCATGGGTATGAACTGGTTTGATGACTATACCTCCTCCATTCCCTCTCATGTTTTCTCTAATACAGTTAATTTCATTTCAACAAAACTCTTTAGTAATTTTTTTTTTATAATATTCACCACCAGCCAAGGCAGGAGGATCCCTTGAGGCCAGGAATTCAAGACCAGCTTGAACAACATAGTGAGACCCTGTCTCTACAAAAAACGAACTTAAAAAATCAAGTGGGCATGGTCGTGCACACCTGTAGTTTCATCTACTTGGGACAGGAGGGTCACTTGAGCTGAGGAATGTGAGGCTGCAGTGAGCTATGATGGAGCCACTGTACTCCACCCTGTCTCTCTAAAAAAATAATGCTAGTAATAATAACAATATTCACCACTATAAGTACATAATTTCATAATGTAAGTGAAAAGGACTAAAAGATTACAGGTCAATTTAAAACTTTTAAAAAATGTATTGTCAAAATTCTAGTAAAGATGGCATAAGTAGCTAAGTGTGCTAGTTCTAAAATCAAACCATTTGGGCCCCATCATCAGCTCTGCCACTTCTAGCTGCATGATTTTTATCTTAGTTACTAACTTCTCCTTCCCTCATATTCCTTATCTATAAAACGAGACAGATTAAGATAATTATTCTACTTTATACTTTGTGGTGAGGATTGAGTTGATACAGAGAGTTCCAGTATCTCACAAGGCAAGTGTTCAAAGAATGTTATCTGTATATATGACAAGAGCAAATGAAGATTTTGCTACCACTAAATTGAATAGCATAAACTGGCTGACTTTTATAGCAGGAATATTATAAATCAGTTAATACAATGGATTTCAATTTTTTATTTCAGGTTAAAGTGAAGGTATAAACAACTGAGTCACAATATTTGAGGTAGAGTCCCTCTTGTAGTTATGTCCTGCACCCCAAAGGTGTGCCATGCACCCTTACATTGTGCCCATTTAATGTGAGCACCCCACCTGCCCCCCTCATTTTCCTCCTCCCCAACCTGAATTGAAATGAGTTTTTCTCCTATGTGGGTGTGAATTAGATCCTCTACTGGTTTTTGTCGCCTCGAGTAGAGTGCTATGATATCATAGCTCACAGCAACCTCTAACTCTTGGACTCCAGCCATCCTCTTCCCTGAGCTTCTTCAGTAACTGGGAGTATAGGCGCCACCACAATGTCCAGCTAGATTTTTTTTTTTTTTATTTTTAGTAGAGATGGGTCTCAGTTTTGCTCAGGCTGGTTTCAAACTTCTGAGCTCAAGACGATCCACTGGCCTCCGCCTCCCAGAGTGCTAGGATTAAAAGTGTGAGCCACAGCACCTGGAAATTTTTGACCATAACCCACAGTGAAAAAAATATTTTATATCATAACTCAGTATGCACATAAAAGAAAAAACAAAAGGTTTCTAAAATAGTACTTTGTATATGCAGTGCGCCCTGGTATTTTTTTTTTTATAGTTTTTGGCCAAGGGCTGGGTATGAACCTGCCACCTCTGGCCTATGGGGCCAGTGCCCTACTCCTTTGAGCCACAGGCACCACCCCAAACCCTAGTACTTTTTTTCCTGATATTTCTTTGGGGTTTCCCTCCCATTTTTTATTTTTGAGACAGAGTCTCATTCTGTCCTCCAGGTAGAGTGCAGTGGCCACATGGTAGCTCACAGTAACCTCAAACTTCTGGGCTCAAGTGATCCTCCTACCTCACGTCCCCTTCTCCAGTAGCTGACTTGTCCACCACGCCTGGCTATTTTTTCCTATTTCTGAGAGATGGGGATCTTGCTGTTGCCCAGGCTGCTCTCTTCTCAACCTCCTGACCTTAAGGGATCCTACTATCTGGGCTACCCCCAAAGTGCTAGGATTACAGGTGTGAGCCATAGCACCTGGCTTGTTTCATTTTTTATTTTATTTTACTTATTTGTTCATTTATTTATTTTTGAGACGAGAGTCTCATTTTGCTGCCCTCGGTACAGTGCCATGGCATCATAGCTCACAGCAACCTCAAACTCTTAGGCTCAAGCAATTCTGCCTCAGCCTCCCAAGTAGCTGGGACTACAAGAGCCTGCCACAGTACCCAGCTATTTTTAAAGACAGAGTCTTGTTCTTGCTGAGGCTGCTCTCAAACTCCCAGGCTAAAGCAATCCACCAGCCTCGGCCTCCCAGAGTGCCAGGATTACAGGTGTGAGCCACCACACCCCACCTTGTTTCAGTTTTTTAAAAGTTGCTGGCTGCCAACCACTAAATTTGATTTTGCCACTTATTAAGGAATTGCTACCCACAGTTCAAGAAACATTGACCTAATATAATCCTTTCACTTTATATTGGATAAAACTGGAGTCCTAAGAAATGAGGAAAATTGCTTGCTTAAGATTACAGTTACGGCTCAGCGCCTATAGCTCAACCGGCTAAGGCGCCAGCCACGTACACCTAAGGTGGCGGGTTCGAATCCCCAGCCTGGACCTGCCAAACAACAATTATGGCTGCAACCAAAAAATAACCGGGCGTTGTGGCGGGCGCCTGTGGTCCCAGCTACTTGGGAGGCAGAGGCAAGAGACTCGCTTGAGCCCAGGAGTTGGAGGTTGCTGTGAGCTGTAATGCCACGGCACTCTACCCAGGGGGACAGCTTGAG